>CABFWB010001261.1:131749-174195 GCA_902151455.1 Timema bartmani
TTTTTTTAGCGTCGCGTCTTACTACCGTTCTGGTTACTCGCTAATGTATTAACTAAGCCAGTGGTTTTTAGGAACGAGGAAGGCTATATTTAGAGGAATCGTACCCGCATCTACGTGAAGGGAGAGTGGAAAATCATTTTGGAAAAAGTTATTATCGGTACACCTAACTGAGATACAAACCTTGATCTTCTCATCATATGCAGACTAATATAACACAAGAATGACGTCTTAGACCATGCAATCACCAAAATGGGTGATTTTAGCTCTTATTAAATTAAGGCTAGTTTACTGATAGCTGGTTTTAGAAAATCTAAAATTTTTCGAAGTTGGTTATAACAATTCTAGTCAACATTAATATCTAAGGAGTGACAATATTTAATTATAAATAGTATTATAGACATACATGGTAGTTTCACATGTTTTATATGATAGTAATTTAGTATGTGAGAATGTAGGTATTCTTTTTGATGGTACTTGGCTTTCGACCTGCTAAGGATATTCTCAAATAATATCCTTATTTACTCCTTATCTTGTTGACCCTTCAGGTTGTAAGAATTAAATTTGTAAGAGTGAGGTAGGTAGGATCAAAGAATAAATGTTCACACATAACACAAGGTTGGCTATGATAAGGAGATCAAAATTCGAATCCTGACATGTATTGGTTATGATTTTCCATCTGCTTGGAACTTAACCGTTGAACCCTTAATTCAATTGTCAGACACGCAGAACCCTCGGATATTTAATTTGAACATTAATATTTTGTTATTAAACTCCCCAGTTCAATTATAATAATCAGAACAAGTGATCAAATGCTCTAAGACATCCCTCTCGCAATAGACGGAATTTAATGATGTGATAGTTTGGAATCCCTATTGGGTATAGTGAGGGTGTTTTTCCCCCTTCATCCTACCAAAGGTGGGTAAATTTTCTCTAAATTGTTCCTTTCTCATCTCAAGCCCATTAGCACGATGGAAAAAAAAATGCGTATTACCCGGCAGAGTAGCAAGACAAGGTGAAAAAAACAACTTTGAACACACTGCCATAAAGATGTATCCTAATATAAATAAAACCCAAATTATTAACTGATACTCATTACTGCCGTTGCTGAAGCCAAGAAAATTAATGTCCCACCCCCACCTTAAAAAAAAGGGTGAAACTATACAGATGGGTCGGTGGGAATGCTTTTCCTTATAAAAAAAAAAGAGGCTTTGGGGAATAGGGAAATAGGTTTTCGGCCCCTAAATCCCTTCCCTATCACCGAATACACCCCCACCCTTTTTGCAAACACTGCTTCAATTTCCTCCCACCCCACCCACGCACAAAAGTCGCGCGGCTAATCTTGTTATAATTTAGCTCCCCAGGCTATCCACCCAAAGAAAGAGAGAAAGTGAAGCTACCAATACAACCCCCCCCTCCCCCCACCTTCCTTGCTCTTTGCTAATGGGAAACCACAGGAAGAATTTTAAACAGTTCTACGACAGCGACAATTTTATTTGAAATTTTCTTTCCTCTCTCTTTTCGAGGTGAAAAAAAAAAGAGTGAAAGACAAAAAAAAAGCAGGTTAGTTGGGTTTTCTTTTTCTTGCTGACAAGGAAGAAAATATGATTTTTTAGGGCTCAAAAACCGTGGTTTTTATGTAAGCTCTACTTTTTTAAATATATATATATATATATAGCTATTGATCTGTCCAACTTACAATTTTTTTAATACACTCAGCAAGCAGACAGGTAAATTTAAGTTTTATCTCTTTCTTATACTATATTAAGTAAAAATACTTTTAACTTTTTTGTATTTTACATTATGTGTAACTCCTTAATAAAACTTTATACATTTACCCACGCTTAGAGCCCCATCTACAGACTTCGTATCCCTAAGTCCATGGTTGGTAAGAAATATATACTACATTATCAGAATACTCTGTGTACACAGTGCTAATTCGTATCCTTTTCCTGGTCCATACTCCGTAAAAGTTGGTCAACTTTAACTTTATAAGGACTAGTTTACATGGACTACCAATCACAGTCAAGTAAATATGTGCTCGCGCATTGAAATAAAAACGCCAAAAATATCGAAAGGATCTTTTGCTAATTATAAGTCTGACAGCTCAAATCGTGTTATAAATATATGTATTGTGACTGTATTTAATCTAAATTTCAGATATATTCCGGACGTTTTCTAAAAAAAAAAAAGTTGTTTTAGTTTATTTTATTGATCAGCTGACTGCTTGGCGGCTGCTCCTTACTGTAGACGGTTTTATTTCGAAGAGTTTTACTGGACAAAGTCTCTGACTAGCTATCTCATTAGTTGGCACGGTCACATGATTAAGGATATGGACGTTGTGTACGCGAATACAACGTACACGAACCAAGGACCTTGGACTTGTGGATATGGAGTTTGTAGATGGGGCTATATATAGGTAGTTGTCTCACTTGAGTATAACCGTTCCGTTTCAGTTCAAAATGTTTCAAAAGTGGCCTACATAAGATATATGGGGGTTTTTAAAAGTCACTTTTTCGCTTAGGTGGCCGCATGTTCTAACATGCTAATCTCGCAGTAGACTAGACTGGACTAACGTGCTAATCTCGCAGTAGACTAGACTAAACTAACGTGCTAATCTCGCAGTAGACTAGACTAGATTAACGCGCTAATCTCGCAGTAGACTAGACTAGACTAACGTGCTAATCTCGCAGTAGATTAGACTAGACTAACGATGACCGGGGGATCAAGGTTTGAATCTTTGTCGGGTGTATTGAGTTTTTTCCAAAATAGCTCTCCACTATTCCTCTACGCAAATGAGGGTACGCCTCGTATAGGTACAACCTCCATAATCCTTTAAACACTTATAATATCATAATTAATATATAAGCGTACAACCCGAATGGATAGTAAGACAGTGTGATACAAAAAACTTAATTTAATTCAACTTGGCTTGATTTAACCAGACCTTGACCTAGTGTAAGGTAAATTGATCTAACTCTATATACCAATGCTGAGATAAATTGTGTTCGTCTCATTATTATAAAACTACATTCTCTGCTCTTCCTTTTAAAATGTATTCACTTTGAAACCAGACCTATTCATTATCGGATTCAACTGAATTATCTAACAAAGCAGGTTAAAAAGTGTGAATTAAAAAAATAACATATCAAATATTCACCTTGATTTGTCTTAATCTAAGCGTATTACTTCCTTTTGCACTATATATACAAGTAATTAACCAGTATAATTAAACAGGAAAAGGATGAATTTTAAGGTAAAAACATTCCTGAATGGTGCCTTGACTTATCTTTATCCATTTTGAACTCTTTATACCTTATTAATTCAACAAACGTCAAGTTGTAATATTGGCAGTAACCATGATATGATTTATATTTTGGTACATAGCCTTGTTTTACACAATTGTGTTCACATTATGTTTGTTATTAACTAAGCGTTACGCCAAATAAGAAGCGAGCGTAATAAACAAGTGTTTAAAAGTTTACACGGGGGGCCATTATGAACTAACGGTGTGACGTGCTTTAGCAGAGCTCCAACTTAAATGCTACATTTTAAATTGCCACTTACAAAAAAAGATAACAAAGTGAAAGTGCCGTTCTTAAATGTCTTTACATATTAAAAATTCCAGGGTGGACGTTTGTTTTATGATTAATTAAAGAACGTAATTTTTTTCATTAAGATGACCTGGAAAAGTCCTGATTTTGAGTCATGTTTTTATTTTCTCGCTATCTTACAGGTAAAGAAAGTATTGTGATCGTCAAAAAAAAAATAGAAATTGAGATTTTGATAAATGTTGACGTTTCATGATCCCGCGAATCCAAAAAAGTGTTTTTTGAATTTCCGTCTGTCTGTCTATTCCTCGGACTAGAGCCTAAAATATTTTACTGATCAGGCTAGAACTTGGTATCTAGGGTTTTCATAGGGTTGCCACGAGGGGTTTTTGTAATTGGATATCCAACCCTAAAATTAAGGGTAGTTTGCTGAAGGACAAAAAGAGAAAAAATTGATTTACTCATAATCGGCTCTGACGATTTAGATTAGATTTCATTTATGAACATCTATAAATATTCCGAACAAAATGGCTATTTTCAATATTTTGGTAAAACGACTTTAAAGGTTTCGGTCTGAAGCGTAAGTTCTTATTATTGATCATATATCCTGCTGAGGACGGGGAGATCGAGGCTCGAATCTCAGTCTGGTGAACTAGGAGTGGTTTTTTCCTAATTGGTTTTCCACCCTTCCTCCACGCAAATGTGAGTTCACTTCCTCTAAATTCAACCTTCTCAATTCCTAACCCATTAGCGTAAATAGTACTTAAACGTATAACCCGAACGGGTAGTAAGATGCGGTGCTAAATTAAAAAAAAATCATTTCCATCGTAATTATAAACAATTTTTTTTGAAGCCCTCATTAAATATGGTTTTGTATTAAAGTCACCCATAAGTTGATTCGTGTATTAACAGGTTTTATTTATAATGTAGCTCATCTGCTTGGTAGATTTTCGCTCCCGTTCCATCTATTTAAATCCACAAACATTCTACTACTCCGTGCTGATTTCATATTTTACAAACAGGATGTAATTCTATAAAGAGGAACCTTTCTGAGCGAGATCTAATTATACCAAAAAAGCATGTTGTATAAAAGGAAAGAGTGATGGGGGGGGGAAGGGTGAGGTAAGGATTGTGAGGGGAGTCGAGGGGTGGAGACGATTTGGCAACACTGGTTTGCGTGTTAAGGGTAGTTAGATTTACCTGCCGCAGTCCCTGCCCTTAGCTTTTTCCAACTAATTACATTAATTCTCTCTCGGTTTAAAGGAATTAGCGCTACCGGGGACCCCAGCACTCAATAGTAATAGACGTCGCTTTTCTGGCACCTCTGTTAATTATGAAACGAAACCATTTAGTTCTCTTCCTAATGTGTGTGTTGGTGTGGAGCGTGTAGGTACTGAATCAAGCTGTGTACTGGGAATTTTGAGCGAGTACTGGAGTTCTTCTTTGAATGCAAATCGTGTGTCTTAAGGTGGGATGGAAGGGAACAAGGAAAATAGCCAGTGTTTCTGCAATTTTTATGGCAAAATATTTTTTTAGCCAAAATAAACAAAACATTGCTCCAATACAAATATAGAGTTTAATTTTCTTCAGTTGGTGACCAATTTTTTAAAAAAATATCTGTCAAAGATGTTCTGGAATTTAATGACAACTTTTTATCTTAATTTAAAAAGTTTGTTAGATAATGCTACCATGCTCATGACATATATTCAGGAACTGTTTGTATCAACATGTGAAGAAAATAAAATAAAATATTTGTACTGGATCAATATTTTATTTATTTTGGACCAAAAAAAAGTATTGATATAAAAACTGCTAAAACACTGATCTTTTCTCATGGCCCCTTCCATCCAACCTTAGTTCAGAAAACATTGACTCGGGTTCTATATTTTGAGAACGTCATTACTTTTCGGGTTGAAGTCAACGTGAATGATCTGTAGTTTTAGGTACTTGTCATTCCTTAGGGGGATGAAGCAATAACTGTCCTTTAAGGTGGGGGAGTGTAGGGTAGTTAAGAAAAGGTAGATGTTTTTGTAGTTTTTATATTAATTCTTTTTTTGTTAAAATAAATGAGATATTGCTTCTATAAAAACACAAAGTTTAATTTTCTTCCCATGATGACATCAACAGTTATTGAATATTTTTTGAGGGTGTCCTGGAAATTAATGATAACTATTTCTCTTCATTTAAAAAATGTATCATCTAATGCCACTATAATCATGACAGATATTCAATAACTGTTGATATCAACACGTGAATAAATTTAAACTCTATATTTTTACTGGAGCAATATTTTAGTTATTTTGACCAAAAAAAAATGTTTTGATATAATATCTGCAAAAATACTCACCTTTACTTGAGTTCCCTACATTCTCACCTTATTAAGTGAATTTAAAGCTCCTTTCTTTCTACCCAGTTTTAAAAAAAGTTATAATAGTGATATATGTTTATAAAACAAATTGTACCACACAAACGTTCGTACTTTCTAACGTAGTCTACTGTAGTTTAAGACCAAATGGGCAAAAATCACGTATCAGTAAAATACCCCTTGGTAAGTGTTATTCAGCAAAACTAACACTATTTTAATAAGAATCAAATGTAGACTCAATCGTTCGTTCATCAGACTTTTTTTTTCTTACAAAATTACTATTTATCATTAACAAAATTAGCAATCAGTAAATTACACTTGAATCATATTACTTTCTGAAAAACAAGTCTACTGTGAGCCTTACTAGTTAAAAAACACTCCCCAGATATAAATTTTGAACACATTCCTTATATTCAATTTAAAATATTTCTAATTAAAAAAAGTAGTCATCAATAAACTACCTTTAATATTAGGTTTAAAGTAAAAATAACGATTTGTCTTCAAAGTATGACAATATAACATATAAAAATAAAGTTAGGACAAACTCCGTCTAATCATTTCGACTTTAGTTCAAGGTACAGTCAGAGGAACAAACACACGGAATTGTAGAACCAGCCTTTTTGAATTTGGGGGTACATACAGAGTCAGGACAAATTATTAGATTAAACAGACTCGCATCGGTTCATAATTTTAATTTTATTGACAAGCCTGCTTCATTGTACTAAAAGATTTTGGTGAGTAATTTGATATTACTGCTAACTGTCTTTGTGTAAAACGATCATCTTACAAAAGAACTTTTACATTGACAATTTTACTAGCTTGAAAGCCAAGAACAATAATAAAGAATCTATCACAAAAATCAGAATAGAGATATTAAAAATAATTGTTAACAAATGGTAGCAAACACAATTAAAAACTAGTATGTTAAGTAAACATTTAAATTACACATCTGAACTGTTCTCTACAACAATGGTGTTAGAATAACAACAGAAATGGCATGAACTGCTGATTAGTAATTAGCAGTTTTTGGTTACAATCCAATTTAAACAGCTAATGCTTATCAATATTGCCAACTTAAGGTAACAACACATTTCAAAAGATAATAAAACAAATTTTAATAATATTTTAATATTATTACTTCCTATTTAAAGTAAAAATATGACTGTGCAAAACTATTTTAACTTATAATTGAGAAAAAATATAATCTATTCTAATAATTTGTTCATCCTCCGTAAAATATCAAGATCCATCATAATCTCGAGGCTGATTTACAATTACAATAATGTATCTATATGAGAAAGTAAAAACTAGCAATCTTGTATAAACTATGCTCAAATATCGTGTAAACTCTTTTGATAGAAATTCGACAGCTTACTGCTAATTAATGTTTAAATCGGAGACTAAAGAAAAAAGAAAAGAGACAAAGTTTATAATTTTGAACATATCTAATAATGTCAACTATTGGTGCATACTTTTCTAATCCCTTCCAAAAAAAATTGCAATACTATTTTAAACAGTAGATATGTCGTGTATTGTATGCAAAACAGACTATTTACACGTCACAAAGATGGTGGACGTGTCCTATTATCTCGAGCTTAAATCCAATCTTATTTTTTGTATGGCGTCTTACTAAACGTTCTGATTTTACACCTATGTACCAATTACGCTAATGGGTTAAGGATATGTAAGGTTGAAATAAGAGGAAATGTAATTGCATTTAATGGAGGTAGTACGGGAAAACATTTAGGAAAAATCACTCTCACTACACCGGACCGGGACTCAAACCCTGATATCCTCTTCATCAGCAGTTCAGTCTATTGTGAGAGTGATGCCTTAGACCATGCGACCACCGAAGTGGGTTTAATCCAATCTGGGAGACACCTAGTGAAGGAAAGTAAAACTACAGTTTGTTCAGAGTTTATAACACTCTCGATGGGTCAAGTGTTAATGACACAATTGTGTACAATGACTGATGGCGAGGTGGGGGGAGGGTTACGTGAGGGGAATTACCATTAGTAACCCAATAAGGGAAACCAAAATGGAATTTGAAATGCTACGCATTTATTCTAGACAGCAATATCTTGAAGGGTTATGTGTAAACTTAAGATAACAGTTTAGACGCGGACGAACTTAAAATCATGTGTTTTTTTAGACAGTTGGACGTAATCATTGTGTGATCGTATGGAGGGAGATAAACTACTTTGTTCACTCTCTTCCTTACACCTTCTAAAGGGAGTTCAAGGTGACTTCTTCTTAGAAGAAAAACAACAGCGTTAATAATTAATAATAAAACAATTATCTTAAAATTCTCTTGTGTGACCCTTTCATAACGTTACTTTGATTGAGGAAGGACGGATCTAGTTTTATAACGTTTTACTTTAACTTTTACTAGTCAAAATACTGTTGGTAAATTTTGCCTACATTTTGGTGAAAGCGATTACTAATATAGATTAAAATACTTCTTAGATAATAAAGGAGTTCTAAACCTCTGCAACGCGTCTTAGTGTTCTGCCTTACAGCACCCTTAAATAGGAGATTATCTCTTTAAAAACATACTAAATCTACCTTCCTGGGTCTCATATAAACTCTCATCCTAGATTAAGCTAAATTAAGTCGCTAATAGTGCATACACTGACCCTGTTACAATTAATTCCACATCAATGGTGAATATTTTTGTTAATGCAATGCTTAAAAGGTAGAATATATGAATCAATATCTGAACGTTGTATGAGTGTATCTTCAATTTTAATCACCATCATATTATTACATGGATATGTCTTACACATAAATAATTTCCTGAATAAAAAACATATAATCAAAAAGAGTTTTTATTTTAATCATTCTTGTTTCCTCAGCAAAAAACAACGTATTTATTAAATCACGACTTGTATGGATAAGGTGTATAGTTAATTTTTTGTCGACCCACTTTGGTGGCCGCATGTTATAAGGCTCTAATCTCGCAGTAGACCAGATTGCAGATGATGGAGAGATCGAGGTTCGAATCTTGGTCAGGTGTATTGAGGCTGGTGTTTCCAAAATAGTTTTCCACTCTTCATCCACACAAATATGGGTACTACAATTCCTCTAAATATAACCTTCCTAATACTTAGCTCATTAGCGGAATTAGTACATAAGCGTACAACTCGAACGGGTAGTAAGACGCGATGCTAAAAAAACATTATTTATTTTGTTATTCAACGATGTAATATTTAATACATTTTGCATTCAACCTAGTTTATATTAATATTTATTTGTTTACTCATATTTAATTGGAATGAAAATATATAATCATATCGAAATAAGTAAAAATGTATAATATTCATTCTCACACTATTTATTTATTTAAAAAAAAATCACGCTTTGGTTTGTGAACTTTTATTTTCTATCTTGTAATGAAATTATTGACTTATATATATCATTATTTAGGATTTATTAATAATGGAGAAGATATTTAAGATAAAAGATAATTTTTAAAATGAGCAAATTGAAATATATTTTGAGAGGTTATGATGTTCACTGGTTAAATAATATCTTACATATTAAATCTGGTTGAGAAATGAAGAAGAGTTTAATGGATACTTTTACCTATGATTATTTCTGTCTTCTTTCTTCTTTCTTCTCTTCCCTTTATTATCCCGTTCCCAACTTCTTCCTCGGAGTCTCTGTAGCCCCAGTTTCTCGGTTTCCGTCAATCCAACAGAGACATCGTGGTATTATCCAATTAGATGTCGTTTCCTTTAAAACCGGATATATATATATATATTTCAATTGAAGACATGCGACACATAAAAGACACATAAAATAAATTACCAAGAGATTATTAATGTCTCGAGAGGCAATTTAAAAGAATTATATTTGCATCATTCTAAATTTACATTAATTTTTCTATGGAAATATTTCATTTGCACCTCGAAAATACAAAAATATTATGTCATTATGATGGAGGTTATTATAATTAATTATATATTATTATAAAGTTTTACTATTTTTGATTAAAGTCCCGTCTGGAAGTACCGATGTGAACTTTTATGAATTATTTCCCTAGCTTTAAATTTTTGCTAACTTACAGTACGTTAATTTATTATAAACTTTACCTTATTCATTCCTAGCACACTATTGTAAATAAGCAGATAATCTGGCTGGGTGGCACATAAATAATACTATCTTCAATGCGTCTTACTATCCGTGCTATTCATCGACATTTTATTACAATAATAGGTTAGGTATAGTTGAGAGGAAATATGTCCACATTTGCGAGTGTTTAAAACCATTTAGGATCGACCTTCATAAATACGTCCTGTAGTCCTTCTCATCAGCGACAGATTAAACTATACTATCTTGACGTTTAGTCTGTGTGCCCACTGACGTGAGTAATAATAATCAACCAGTAAACCCTTGCGAAACTTTCGCACATTCAACCTTCCCTTTCCCCAGAAATAAATAATTTAGTCTTTTGTTGGGTTGTTGAAATTAAATACTCAGCGAAGTGTATACACAAAATAGCAAAGAGTGTTTATTAATGTGAACCTATTTACAATTTACAGTACCTCTTTGTATACAATATTTGACGTCAGAATGCAATCATATTGAATTTGAATTTTTCTTTTAACTTAAATTTTAAACAAACAATGTGTTTTAATGTAAACTGATTGATTATGCTCTGTCAGAAGTCGGTAAAAAATCCTATCCACTGATACCTTATTCATCGCTGTAGGCTTTATAGGATACCTGAAATGCTGGTCGTAATGGTATTACGTGTCAATCTCGCGTTATTGGGAGATTGGGGCTCGAATCTTGGTCAGCGCTAATGGGAATGTTTTTTCTTAAATGGTTTCCCAATTTATTTCTACGCGAATGCGTGCACACTAATTTAATAACCAGGCCTTCCTAATATTTCCTTATCCTAATAGTGTAACTCATGTATACGTGTAATCCGCTTCGATGGCCGCATGGTCTAACGCGCTACTCTCGCATAACTATATTGCCGATGACGGGTAGATCGAGGTTTGAATCTCAGTCAGGTGTACTGAGGGTGATTTTTTCCACTTTAGGTGTTCACTCTCCCTTCACGCAAATTCGGGTACACTTTGTTTAGATATGACCTCCCCAATACCTAAAGCCATTAGCGTAAATAGTACATAAGCGAATATCCTGAATGGGTAGTAAGACGCAGGGAAGATTAAGCAGTAATAATAAAATAATAAGTTTAATTCACTGGCAGGCGAAAAAGTCATAAAATCGTAACGCACTTATTTCAGTATATATCTTTAAGAGGGTGGTGCTTATCTATTTTTGCAACAAAACGTAATCTACAAGGTATATTAGACCCTGTGTTTTGTCTCAGCCTGAATGTAGCCTACTCTCAAAGCATGAAAGCGTAAAGGCCCACCCATCTTCAAGGGGCAACACGACCAGTCCAATGTTTCCACCGCGAGAACATGGAGGTGGTAGTTACTATTATCTGTCCTGGAGAGAGAAGTCCTTAGGAGGTCTTGATAATGAGACTGGAGATTGGCGCAAAGGACGGGTTAGTAGAGGGTGGGGGAGAGGTTTGATTCACCACAAGGACCAAAACTTTACCCTCCGGAGAGAAACTTTGGAGAAATCTAAGGTCAACCTCGTCCACGGGTCGGTTCTCTATATACGCCGGGTACAATAGACCAGCTATGGAGTAGAACAGAGCTATAAGTCCAGCTCCTCTGTTTTCAAGGTGGAGGTATCTAATTCCTCCTCTGGAGGAGAATGTTCTATGTGGCAGCGTCGCATATATACTTTCATGATAGTCATCTTACCTTGTGTCCACATATCTTCTAATAGATATAACGTCATATGTGGCAACGTCACAAGGCATGCTTAGAGTCCCCTTAAATTGTTGTCATATAATGTTCGATAGAAAGAACACTCTTGGCAACATCGTAGAAATACTTTTAATACCAGGTTAGAGTCTTCGCGCCTTGTTGCCACATAGTGTGCAGGACGTAGGACGTGGTGACGTCACACAGCTCTTATTTTGTTAGGACATGTTTGTGTATCGATGAGAAACAAACCCGGATGGATCAGTTGGCGTGCCAAGCCAAAGGAGCAGTGTCAGATTCCTGTGAGCAGGTTGTTAATTTTAAATCAATTGGAGATAAATATGAAATAAAAACCTCAACTTTCAATTATGTGATTGAACTGAAAATGCAGCTTTATATAATAAACAAACACTAACGTAAAGTTTTGGTCTCTTATGTGCTAACTTCCTTTATGTATCATTTTTAAAATCATTCCAAACTCAAACAAATAGGGGGACTCGGTAGAAATAAACACATGTTTAAACCTTTTCATACTGTTATTGCACCATCTTGTTTTAATAAAGAATTTTCTCGTAGTCTAGCGATTCTTGCGGCATCTTTAAGAACTAGCGGCAATTTTCTTCTAGTCTAGCGATTCTTGTGGCGTATTTAAGAACTAGCGGCAATTTTATCTTCAGGGAGCAACAAAGTATTCATCCTCGGGTCAGCTATGACTCATACAAACGGGCTTATAGCGTCGTTAAGAAATGAAAGTAAGGAAGAGGGTGAACATACATCTAGCACACCTGAAAAAGCTTGAGTAATTTTGACAGCTGTAATCGTATAATCATACACAAGTCTATTTATTACCTGGTAAAAACAAGAGTAGGCTTAAGGTGGTAGGATAGTTGAGCAGAGATTCAATTCTGGAATCCAATTGGTTTTATAACATTCCTTTGTGTAGTGGTCCTGTCTTAGGAGAACAAACAGGGAAGAGGAAAATACAAATAACTATACCATTTATGTTGTGGACCCTCCTCCCGCCCCCAACCTTTCAAATTACATTATTGGATTCTCAACGATCCTCTCTACGCCACTGTATTAGCTACCTTTGGTTTGCCCAGGGATTAGGTTTTATTGATCAACCGAAAAATTATATTTCTTTAATATACTAATATGCATTTAATGATCTTAAGCCTTGATGAAGCTTCGAAATGTCAAATATATTGTTTTGGATTCAAAATTTAAAATTCAAATATTTCCTAAATTCGGGTGTGGTGGAATTTAACTTGAATAAAAGTCAAGTATTTGAATATTTTAACTTTTAAAAGAAGTTAGAATATATCCATTATTTTACTTACGAGACCCGTGATATTTCACATATAGTTATTATTTGGAAACGGTTAATTGACCTTTTTTTCACCGCGTCTTACTATCCTTTCGAGTTATACGCTTATGTACTAACCAAGCAAATGATTTTAGAGATTAGGAAGGTTATATTTACTGGAAGTGTACTCAAATTTGCGTGCTAATAGACACAGAGAGTGAGAGAGAGAGAAATAGTGGAAAACCATATTGGAAAAACCACCCTCAATGCACCCGACCAAGATTAGAATCTCTATCTCCCCATTATCGGCGTTCTTTTATACTGAAAGAGTAGCACCTTGGACCATGCGGACACCGAAGTGGATTTTTCCACACATAGTCGATGTGATAGGATGGGGGGAGGGAGGAATTAAAAGGGATGTGGCATTTATGTGGTTTCTCTTTATCTCTTTAATTATTTTTTTTACCCAGTATTTTGGCACCCTTTTATTATTTATTATTATTATGCTTCATGAATGGGTGTGGTTTATTTATATTATCTAGAATAGAACTTGAACGCAGAGTGTAACTCAAACGGGTAGTAAGACACGGTTCTAAAAAAACTTGAACCTAAATTTTAATTCTTGCCTAAGGTGGATGAAGCCCTTGAGCAAGCCCTACATATATGTAAGAAAAAACTCTCTAATTCCCAACCCTTACAATTTAACACAAGAATCCATTGTTTTCCAAGCATACAGCCAGGTTTAAACTAAACAATTCTTTAGTTAGCGTGGGTTCAAATCCGTTCTAAATCGAGGCTATAGTTCTTGCTGTTACGTCGTCATAAAAAAAAACACGTAAATAAGGGGGCAAATTTTTTAAGAGGGTGATAAAATTTCATCCCTTAAAGTGTGTCTCGTCTGGCTTAGGGATTTTCCGTGCCATAAAATAAAGTTGTGTGATTGGCAGGCAGTGTAATCGGGGAGCCGTAATACGGTTTGTTAAGAACAATGGGGAAGGGTAGGAACATAGATAGAGTGGTCTGAAGATGTCTTGACATCTGAAAAACACACAACTCAGATCGTCTTAAAGAGGATCTGTTCACTGAAATAGCCGCCAAATATCACAAAAAAAAAACCAGTTTGATGTATTTAAAAAAAATCAACATATTTTATAGGATACTTAGTTCCATGAGGAAGGAATGGAAAGCGTGGAGAGGGGAGTGGGAAGGGATTTTAAAGAATATTCACACTCATATCTATTATTTCTCCTTAGATTTACTCGTACTTAATTTATAGAAATAAAAAAATTTAACTGTAGGCACTAATTGAATTCTAGATATTTTGACAATAAATAATAATGTTAATCAAAAATATATAAAATACTAAGATATTAAATTTATGAGTGTAAAACTTGTTAAAAAGTGGGATTTTCATTAATTCAAATAGTATAGAAGTCGTCTTCTTTGAAACATAATTATTTATCGTCAAATTAAAAAAACAAACACAAATAAACACACAATTAAATAAAAGAAAAATGTTGGTTATGTTGTTGTTTGGAATATTTTCTACATTAAACATTTAGCTTCAAATATATGTCTGAATTAGGTATCATTTCTTAATATTATATTACTCTTTATACTTTTTAACTAAAACATCTGCTGTCCAATTATCAGGAAATATTTTTTTCTATGGGTTTTTATGAAAAAAAAGCCAAAGAGGTATACCGTGCTATATGTATTTATTGGGTAGATATTATATATCTGCTTTATTAAGAACACAATAATCTAAATAAGTAATCTAATGATCATCGTTTTCCACATAGTTAATCAAAGCCCATGACCATTAACGGGAGCTATTGGAGCTTTAATCATAGTTACTGGTTTATCTAAATGAGTTCATCAATTTACACTGATAATAATAATTATAGCAATTGGAACAAATTATTTTAATTTTCACTCTAGTACAATAATGACGTAATATTAATTGAGAAATAACTATTTGCTTAAAATATAGGCCAAATGACTTTGGGCCAACTGACGACTCTTCATGAAATTTATTTTTGCACCATTGATTTAAAGTATGTTAATGTTATCTTTGGAAATATTCGTTATGATTTGTTGTGATGTTACAAGATGGCATGTGTGTCATATTTAATTAAATCGTATTTACTCAGGTTTATAAATATTTGAACTCTCATTTAAAGTTACTACAGACTAAGGTCTACTATATTCAGGTCAATCTTATTCTTAGTTCCAGTGATCATACATTGAAGCCACACAGCGCTACGATCGTCGCATAGTAAGAAGTGATCAATATATAAATATTGTAAAGAGGTTTGAGCAACTAAGTATAAATGTTATTATTTCAAGTATATATTTATTAAAATTA
Organism: Timema bartmani; assembly: GCA_902151455.1. NCBI lineage: Eukaryota > Metazoa > Arthropoda > Insecta > Phasmatodea > Timematidae > Timema > Timema bartmani. The sequence goes on from CABFWB010001261.1 coordinate 147,132, forward strand.
GAACTCCTTTAAATATGCAACATAATACTTGTAAAACCATACAATACTATTGTATCGTTGGGGAAATATTTGAGAATTATCGCAGCTAAAATTTATTCAAAACTTGTTATTGATAAAAAAAATTGTTACATTCAAACGTTTCCTGGTAAACCATAACTATAGTTGATTTTTTATTCATAAATAAGCAGATTAACTTGCTTGTTAATTAACTAAACTTGATCCAATTCGGTGGCCGCATGGTCTAACGCGCTACTCTCGTGGTAGATTAGAATGCTGATGACGGGGAGATCGAGGTTTTAATCTCGGTCTGGCGTACTGAGGGCGACTTTCAGAATGGTTTTACATTCTCCCTCCACGCATATGTGGGTAGATTACTCTAAATATAAACGTCCTAGTCCCTGAAATCACTGTCGTAATTAGTACATAAGCGTTTAACCTGAAAGGATAGTAAAATGCGGTGCTAAGATAAAACTATACTGGAGGGAAAAAAAACTCAATTGAATGAGAGTATTTATTACAGGTTACACTGATTCCATATATGGTAAATTGGGTCACTTATTGCCTGAGACAACTGCGTCCCCCATCTGATACTAAAAAATGGGGAGAGCTGTCCCGCTCCAACCATAATACAGTCCAAAAAGAACATTCTAGAAGCTTGCTACCCTCACTTACCAATTATACACCAATACAAGCCTTTGCTTGACCCCTGGTGTAATGAACTGGCTGATTGGTGCGACCGTCCCTGTATGGACGGGAAGGGGGGGAGCTGGTCTTCTCCACCGACAGCGAAATACTTCCAAGCCATCAACAAAGCTGTGCCGCTAATGGGTCCCCTTCCCATTCTTGTGCGCTTCATCTACATTCCTCTCCAGCAGTCAACTTACATAGTAACAATGTCAATAGTAATTAAAAAATACACATTACAATGAATTTAACCTATTAATATTTGACTTCACCTGGTTTTCTAGTTAAATGTTTACTCTTCAAAGACCATCATTTTTCCATTCATTTAGAGCTTTTTGTGTCGAATTTCAAGCAAACTTATATTTTTCCCCTTTACACCCCAATGGGAACTTTAAAACGATCCCTTTCTTAGCTCTCTATCTATTTTTTGCAACAAATCACTTTATTAAAATAAATAGTACGGAACTCCGCACGGAAGTTCTGGCTCTATTATTTAAAAATGGAGATATTTACTCAAAACTCATAATGTATGGGGAACTAAATAATATACACTAACAAAACCAAGCAAAAATTGCACTATACTTATGTAAAAAAAAAGGTTGAGTCCCCGTTTTAAATTTTGTAATTTTATTTTTAAAGAATTAATCTTCTCATTTGTATTTTTGGACCAATAAAAAATATCGATATTGGGTCCACAACGGTCAACACGTATTAAAATTTCAAATTCCGATCAGAATTTTCGACAGTTTACACGGTGTTCCACATCTTCAGCTCATGGCATTGCTAATAAATTCCTCATTTATAAATCTTGACCAATAAAAAATGTAAATATTGACTATTGAGTCTAAAATGGAGATAGATCATTGTTGTACAAACATTGCTCCTAAGATGTTTAAGGAAAAATAACGTTAGCTTTTTAAGAAACCTACTTATATTTAATTACTCTATGGCATTGGAAAATTATTGCATTAAAACCTAAGTAGTATCTCTTTACAACTAAAGCTCATAAAATTGTATTAATATATTTGCTAATATCTCAGAAACTGTTATTTTTATAAAAATATATTTCATATAAAAGTTTATTATTATTATTATTATTATTATTAATTTAGCACCGCGTCTTACTATACGTTCGGGTTACACGCTTAAGTACTATTTACGCTAATGGGCTAGGAATGGGGAAGATTGAATATAGAGGAAGTGAACCCACATTTGCGTGGAGGGAGAGTGGAAAACCATTTAGGAAAAACCCCTACCAGTTCACCCGACCGATATTCGAACCTCGATCTCCCCGTCCTCGGCAGTTGAGCTCAACACGACAATCGCGTTAGCTAACTACGCCACCGAGGCGGTTTTTTTATTATTAATAGTTCTAGAATTTGTTCAATGATAAGTTATCTAGTATCTCAAATAGTTGCGTAGATACGGAAATTAACGCTTCTATAAAGTACCCTAAAAGTCATTTTTATAGGAAAATTAAATAAGCCATTTTATTTGTAAACTTAACCAATGCCTGGATACAAATTTTAATCAAAATCCTTTCACCGATTTTGAGAAAATAATTTTTTTCTCTTTTCACTTTTTATTATCCTACTCTTAATTTTAGGGTTAAACAAACACACAGACAGATGGCATTTCAAAAAACACATTTTAGGGTTCTATGGATCACGAGACGTCGATATCTATCAACATTTTGAGCTAGATTTTTTTTATATACAGCTTGAAAGTTATTGGTTTTATAAAATTATGTTTCAAATAAATGATTGGGATTACAAATAGCCCTACATATTTGCGATGATAAGTAATTTCATTTCTCAAAGAGTTACTGAGATATGATAAAAAAAAAATTACGTACCCTTAAAGTCATTTTGCCGAGGTATTGAGAGTAGCCATTTTGTTTGGAATATTGATAAATGCTTAAAAATGAAATTTAATCAAAATCGTTTTGAGAAAATCGGTTTATTCTCTTTTTGCCCTTCAGTAAACTACCCTTAATTTTAGGGTTAGATATTCAATTATAAAAATCCCTCGGGGTAATTCAAAAACAATCTTTTCAAATTCGGGGGGTCATGAAACGTCGAGATTCATCAAAATCCTGAGTTCGATTTTTCTGATGATAAAAATTATTTCTCTAAGTGTAAGATAGCTAAAAAGTAAAAATTGAGTTGTATTTATTATTTTTAACCATAAAGAAATATTTTATTTACTTATATACAATAAAACACAATTAATCATGGTTCCTATGGTGATGTAAGCAAAGAATGAATGTACAAATAAGCTACTACACACACAACAGAAAAGCTGAAAATTGGCTTGGAAAATCGAGTTTTAGTCTGAAGCTACTATTATTTTTATCAACGTCTTGTACTATTAACCTCTAAAAACAAGTGGTAGTTTGTCAAATAAGTTCAGCTGTTTTCTCATAATCTTATTTAGTGGCACTAGGCTTATCAAATTATATACATACGTAGGCCTAGATTACTTATAGTATAGTCCGATATTGTCAATCCTGCCTGACCACATAAAATATGTTTATATTTTCAAAAGGTTCCTAAGATCCGGTGAAAGCGTGGATTAGGTTTATTCCTTCTCAAGCGAGCCAATATTTTAACGCTTTGGTCCCTTTGATGAAACTTTCCACGAACGATTTTTTAAAATTATTTAAAGATTAGATTTAAAAAAAAAAATTTAAGGTAAAAAATTGTCTGACATGACCTGAAAATTAAAAAAATGTCCAAAACTGCTGATGATAATTATTATTATAAAAGCCTATAAAATAAGCTACAAAAGATTTTTTTCCCTCAACCTTCCATCTCATTTATAGCTTTAGTTTTAATTTATTTTGTAATTGCGTGAGAACAGAAAATAGCGTTTTTATTTAAGAATCCAAAGAGCCGTAGATTAAAAACTACTGCAGATAAAAATCTTAAGATGTGGATTTTTTTTACTATCTCTACGGATACATTAGTTGAGATAAATTAAAAAAAAAAATCTAAAAGGGTATGGTTTAAAAATGTTTAAATATTTGATCACTAGACACGGAATGACCCATTTCAATTTATCAGGAATTCTTGGTAGTCGGCGTCTGACTATGGCAGTGCAAATATTTCTGTTCCTGGTACTGATTAACACGCCTCTCCAAGCCGCGAGAGGTCGTAGCTTTGGTGATGGTTGAAAGGGGGTTGAGGGTAAAGGGAGGAAGGGGCTTAGAGGATGCGTCATCTGAAAAGAAGTGTATCGTAAAGTGAAGTAATGTGATTGGTAACATGTTCAATCCTTCTCTAACCCAGCATCGGATTGGATGAGGTGAAGTCGGTGGCTAGAGATTTTCAATCTCTTTCTAACATTTTCCTTTTTCTTTATGTCTATAAGAAATTGTTTAGAACATGGTGGGGGGGATATGAAACGCGGTATATTGATTATTTTTACTAAAAAAAAAGTTTGAAAATATTACTAAAGTTACTTTTATAGAAAGTTTGAGCTCAGAGTTATAAACAAATTTTAATAGACATTATTAGAACTGAATTTTGTTAGCTAAGCGACCAGGCTCACGTCTGATTCACGGTAAAAGTTACGAATCTAGAGTCTAATTTTCACGGGAAGGGACTTTAAGAACAAACAAACACATTCTTTTTACATTTAGATTGATCAAAATTTACTGTTTTATAGGTATTTATTTATTTTGGACTCTTGGATTGGAAAGATAGAAGATAAATACTTAGAGAGTTTTGAAATGTGGTACTGGAGAAGACTTGAGAAGATCAGATGGACAGACAGGATGACAAATGAAGAAGTCCTAAGAAGAGTGGGTGAGAAGAGAACCATTTTGGATGTGATTCTTTGGTACAAAGCAAACTGGATCAGACACATCCCTAGGAGGAACTGTCTTCTGTAATACGTCTTAGAAGGAATTGTTGAGGGAAAGAGGAGTTTAGGAAGGAGGAGGATTCAAATATTGGATGACTTGAAGGAAAGAAGAAAGTTCTGGGAACTGAAGGAGGAGGCAGAGGACAGGGCGTATTGGAGGTCTAAGTTCACTGACAAAAGGAATGAGCCTGTCGTAAGACAGAACACCTAATAATAAGGTATTGATAATATCTATAGAAACATCTGCAGATCACATGACTTGACGTATGAATACTTGCAAGTAAATTTAGTGACTTTACTATAATTCATCTACATAGGAGTGTGTGTATGTATATGTGGAAGGTTCTTTATTACAAACATTGGCTGAAATTAACTCATGTCAAACTTTTTTTGAAATTATTATAATTTGCATAATAGCATTATATAATTAATAAAAAAAAGCGTTATCGACTAATTCTTAATAATACTTGATCGAATCTGCAGCTCTTTGAAATACTAAATAACTTATTGTTCTAAAAATGTAGACCTCTTAAAAAATAGGCAACCTTTTTTTAAATCAATCTTTATTCTGATTTTGTATATGAAAATAATATTTTTTTAAATAGAACTTTGGCAAATGGGGAGTTGGAAATGCACAGAACAAATAAAATGTTTTGTAACTGTGTCTCTTATTTCATGTATGGTCTTTGGTGAAATATGATGCTCCCTTTTCACAAAATGTTTCTATAAAAGTGTGTATATATATATATATATATATATATATATATATTAGTTTCACATATCTTACAAGTTATTATAATTATTTAAATAAAGGAATGAAAAAGTATGTGTGGTCCACCCTAATATTTATTTTCGTAAATGGTTTTACAAACTCCCTCAACACCAAATGATAATACATTTTACTATATAATGAAACCATTAGTGTTATTTGTATATGGATAGCCCATATGGGTAAAAGGACGTAATGCGCACGTACACACACACACACACACACACACACACACTCACACTCACACTCCCACACTCACACAGAACATGTATATGCAAAATACATATGATATTTTAATAATAAATTTTAGTGAATTTTAGCTAAATATTACTGGCGATAAAACTTTACTTTTAAAAGTTCACACGATTCTTCCTATTTATATATGTCAAAATAAGATAACAAAACTATACCTTAAAATGCACCCTCCTCACTCCATGCCCGTAGATTATATTACTTGATCTCGGCCCCTCGGAGAGAGAAATGTTGTGATTGTAAAATAAAATCTATCTCGAAATTTTGATAAATATCGACGTTTCATGGACACACTGAAACCTAAAAAGTGGTTTTAGCGATGCGTGCCTGTCTGTATTAATGTTGAGATACGAAATAACATATCGTTGTATAGTTGGTGTTATATTAATGTTGAGATACGAAATAACATATCGTATGTATAGTTGGTGTTATATTAATGTTGATATACGAAATAACATATCGTTGTTTAGTTGGTGTTATATTAATGTTGAGATACGAAATAACATATCGTTGTTTAGCTGGTGTTATATTAATGTTGATATACGAAATAACATATCGTTGTTTAGCTGGTGTTATATTAATGTTGAGATACGAAATAACATATCGTTGTATAGTTGGTGATTATATTAATGTTGAGATACGAAATAACATATCGTTGTTTAGTTGGTGTTATATTAATAGTAAAAGTATTATATTTTTAATATAATTTTATAAAACCAATAGTTCCTGAGATATAAGCAAACATTATGGAGATCCTTGATATGTAAAATTGATAGTTAGGCTTTTTTGCGGACAGAAAGGTTCCTCTTTTCTCGATGTTTCTGTAATAGTGTATATTATTACATCCAGGCTTTTTTTTCTGTGGAGCGTTTCTGCTATATTGTATATTATTCTGTTTCATAATTCTTAAGAGTTTTTTTTAGTAAATATTTCTATTTAAGAGAAAGTCTGTGCAATGCACCTTAACATTAAAAAAAAATTTAAATCAACTATTTCATATAAGTGTAATAAAGAATCATATATATATATATATATATAAATATATATTATAAATGACTATTATAACTTTTATTAGGGAGGAACGTTATTTTCCTATGCGCTTTGTCCTACTACCCGTTCAGGCTTTTTTTGTGTGTATATTTACACTAATAGGATATGAAAAATGAAGGTAGGTTTATGGAAAGTGTGTCCACATTGGCGTGGAGTCAAAGTGGGAAAACAATCTTGTAAAAAAAAATCCACTTCAGTACACTCTGTCAGGACATACAAGCTGAAATTGACGCCTTATTCCTTCTTTAGGTTGGAGGACTGTATTTTCCAATTTTAAGTCTGTTATCATTTTTTTTTCTCCCTCGACTTTTCAATATTTTAACTCTTCTTCCATCGTTATAGCTTTTTCGGGAAGTTTAACCTCTACATGTTGATTACGAGAAATTTCCGGTTCAACTGATGCTCTACATATGAGAGAGTAAAGGGTTATTAGAGGGGGGGTAGGTATTGAATAAACATACTCTGGGATTCGTTGGCCTACAAGCACTAAACACACTTCATAATATATCTATCTATTCTCTCTAGGTTCTGCTAGCATTTATTTGCAGGGGGGTAGCCTGCACGTAATTGCCATTTCCATCAGCAAATTACAAAATTATTAAAAAATATATACAAGGTTTCTCCTTTCTAATATATATATATTTTAAAGAGGGGAGTTCACATCACTTTCATATATTTCGCATATATATGTATTTACGAGTGAGGTAAGCAAAAACTGTGTAACATTTCTCACTTGCTCTAAAACTACTTCTCCAATTATTATTATTATTATTATTATTATTATTATTATTATTATTATTATTATTATTATTATTATTATTATTATTATTATTATTATTAGNTTATTGTTATTATTGTTATTATTATTATTATTATTATTATTATTATTATTATTATTATTATTATTATTATTAGCACTACGTCTTACTACCCGTCCGGGTTATACGCACTTACGCTAATGTGTAATGGTAGGGTGAATGTGAGATGAAATGGAGGACCTACAGTTTAACGTGGGATCCGAACCACGGTGGAGGCCTGGCATTCCACACATTCACAAGTTGTGATTAGTACACGTCTTGTCAGAGGTGAAGGAAGGATTTGGCAATCAGATAAATCTGTGCCGGGACCGAGGATTGAGCCTCGGACCCCCAGCACTGAAGACTGACACCTTACCCCTAGACCGCCAGGTCACCAATTCTCCTATTGAATTAATTTTCTTTATATCCATTATTGTTTAAAGCCTGTAGTCAATTTTTTATTCAAGCCATATATTTTCCATCACCGGCTGGCTAGGTCTGTAGTAGTTTCGTATGTCTTGTAATAATCTATCTTAAGACAAGGACAGGGACAACATTTGGTCCCCGACCGTTAATTCATCACTGTGAAAGGGTAAACCCACATTTCACCAATGATCATTTTTTTCGGCCCTATCCGTAATTGAGCCCGGGGCCCGTAGCTCAGCAGACAAACCCGCTACCAACTGAGCTAAGGCGTTATATAACCTACTATTGAATGAATGACTAATTAAAGTTATTTCACATTTGTTGTTTTTTCGCCTTAAACTATATATTTAAAAAAAATTGTGACCGCAGTTTACAGATTTTCTGAATCAAGGTTAAAACCTTCATTTCATGTTTGTAAAATGTTACGTCTTAAAAAAAATTGAATTCATTTTAAATCTAACCTATTATACGCTTAGTTTAAAAAAATGATCAAAGGATAACTCTACACTTAGATTGAAAAAAAAAGAGCATTTAATGCTAATTTAAGGATTACAATACTCTGAATGAAAGGAATTTTTTTTTCCCACTCGTGGCTTATTTAAAAAGTTCGTCTTTTTAAGAATGAACATTATAATTTTGTTTTCACTAGAATGTACCCGTGACTCAGTGGTTAGTGAGAAATATCACGATTTTAATGTCTCCGTTTCGATTCCAGGCGGTGCCGACGAAGATATTTGCTATTTGTATAATAGATTTTCAATTAGTGAATATCTACTCTCTACATCTGAGAAAATCGGCGTGAATATAAAGGGGGGAGATGGGTTTATTTTTGGATGGTATTGGGGGAGACCTCACTTTAAACGTCCATAGTTGAAGAATTAAATTGATCAATTACAATATAACATTTAAACTCAAACCCATATTTAAATAGTGAGCGTTTTAAAGTTACAAAATGTGCCAACGTCAGATTCATAACAAAAGATTATTGATGGGTACAACTAGCCTCAGTTGGCATAATCATTATAAAGGTGTAGCTAATTTCCCACGCTTGGTTCAAACCTTATCCCAATTATGTAAGACATTTCTATCCACGTCCAACATGGCGGCATTTAAATGGATATAAGATATTTAGAAAAATACTAACGCCATCCAGAGGTCTGAAGCCACAGTATGTTGTAACAAAAATTTATTAAAGTGACCTCAGAATTATGATTATAGATTTAATATTTTGATTTAAATAGATATTACTATTTAATGTTTAATTTCTAAAGAATAGTTTTGAAAAGTTTAACAAAGAATAGTTATATACATATCACCAATTTAATTTAAAATCATTTGACTTTTTATATGGCTTAGTATTATTAAAAAGCACACTGATTATATAATCATATGACTTACAGACTAACTTAACCTAGGACAGAAATGATAAAATATACATACATTCCAAGCTTATAGATAATGGATAACAGATATATCACCATTGGAATCAAACTAGGACCCTCCATGCAAATAGTAGATATATTTTACTGATCACATATTCACGTGTACGACCGTTAAACATATTATTATTTTTACACGGAGTATTAGTAACTGTTTGAGCTATACTGATTCATTATTTACGCTGATGCAGTAGGAATCAGAATGATAGAGAATCAAAGCGAAAAAGTACCCACATTTGCGTCACAGTAGAGTGGGAAACTATTTTAGTATAAAAAACACACTACACAAGACCAGGATTCGAACCCATATCTGCCCCTCCACCGGGAGCCCAATTTAACACGAACCACACGTTAGACCACACAACACCAATGCGGGTATCATATTAATTAAAACAAACTCATGTATGTATCTACCACACGATAAAACACCAATTTTTTTAGTTAAAGAAAAAGTTTCGCCTTGTTTTATAACGTGAACTGTGTAATAATCTCTTGTAGTGAAAATACATAAATTGACAAACCTATACACGAACCACAAAAAAAGGGGGTGAAAAAACCCCCTCAATCCACATATGTGCAATAGAATGGGTTAGAGAGAGGAAGATGGAGTGGGGTCACTTCTGAAAGGTAATTGAAACACATTGCAGAATGTAACCTAACACCAATATACTTTCAAACACACACATTCCTACCAAACTGGTAGTATTTTAGTCTCCCCTACCTTTTTTTGTTGTTGTTGTTGCTGGTGTTGTGTAGGTAGTTCCGTACATGTATCTCCCTCTTTAATTGATTTATTCTCCTCTGCTTCTGTACACTTTGTTGCAGAAAAATGTCCGAACATCTTCCCACATGTTTTCAAAATAATTCGGAGACATAATTTCGGTCTTATCGTGGAATGGAAGGAGGATACGAGATAAATTATGTATTTTAGAAATATTTATATCATAAACAACTATTTATCTACAAAATAAATAAAATGTTGATACAAATAATACATTTAGTTTATCTTTATACACACAATTTAGTTACTTTTTCCACCGCTTGGGTTATTTGCATACATTAGCTCACGCTAATAAGGTAGGAATGATAAAAGTAGAATTTAAAAACTGTACCCGTATTTGCATGGAGACATAAAGAAGAACAATTAATGGAAAATTACCCTCATTTCATCCGATTGGGATTCGAACCCCGATCTCCCCCTCACTGAATATACAGTCTAACGCTAAAGTGATATAATTAGAAACATTTTTTAATTAATATGGAATAACCTATTATAGTGTCACTATTCTAATGAAAAATACTAAGGGACTGCTAATATATTATATTCATGAAATTAAAATATCTATTCATGAAAATAAATAAATGTCTCTGTTATGTTAAATACTTTATTTTATCCGGAAAAGTTTTTTTGTTGTTGACAAAACTACAAAATACTGACCTTATCTCTCCCACCCTTCTTTATCACTTCTCTTTAGTTCCGGTGATCAGAGATTGAAGACAAAAAGCGCTAGTTTGTCTGCACTTTAGCATGCATGCAATTTAAATATGGAAGAAAGTTCCTGTTTTAATCACTGCATTTTACTACCTGTTCAGGTTGTACGCATACATGATAAATTACACTAATAGGGTAGGGATGGAGAAGGAAGCAGTTCAGAGGTTATCTACCCGCATTTGCGTGGATGGAGAGTGGGAAACTATTCAGGGAAAATTACCCTCATTAGACCCGACCACTTTAAACCCTGATATTCCCGTCATCAGCATGAATTCTATGATTAGATTTTATGGTCTTGGCTAGTATGATAATTAGAGTAAATAATTAAGATGACTAATGAAACCACCTTATTACTAGTACAAAATATATCAGCCATCGTAATTGATTGATAATGATTGTAAAAGCATTTAAATTTTCTTGGTTATAGAATCATTATTTTCCTTTTATCAAATTTAGCTCAATACGCTGTAAAAAGGGGGGAGACAGTTTTTTTACACATTGTATGATATTTTAATTGTAAAACTATTACTACAAATAAAATTCATTAAAGTCCGATGGCCCTTAATTAACATTTTCAGCTACCTAATTACACCTGAGGGAATACATGTTTGAACCCTTTAGGTAATATTGAATAATTTGTCTTAATATTAAGACCAGTCAAAGCTATAATGACATTTAAAATTGATGAGGAAAAACATTTTTTTTTTTACTAATCCTTAAACTGAAAAAAACTCTTTACAACACTACACTATAAAATATTATAAAACGTCTAAGTGATAGAGTAAGCTTTTATAACTCAACTGAGTATAACTCACTTAAAAGCAACGCTCAATTTAAAAAAAAAAGTTATTTTTAAATTACAAATTTAAACTTATGTTAAATATGTTATTTATTTCAATGATTCATCACATGTATTACTAAATTTTAAATTAAGACGATAATATATTTTATTCATACCAGCTATGTGAAGGATTTTTTAAATATATTTTGTCTAAAACGATTATACACCGTTATTGTTATGAGTCACATGATCATAACAATATTATCCAGCGATCATAGCGCTAACTCATATTACAGCAAACTATGTAAATGAAAAGCTTGATCAACACTACATGCTGTGCAGTGAAGAGTGTCATAGGGTTGATACCACCTTAACGTTCGTTAATTATTTCTTCCCCTACTTCTTGCTAATGCCCCATTTGTCATTATCCATCACTCACCTGTCGTTTTGATTGAGGGGTTAGAAAGCCCCGTTGTAGCTGTAATTTATGTTTATACTTATAGTTTCAGTGTGATGGCTAATAGTGACTTTTATTTTGATTACTTCAAGGAAAGTAATTTTGCTGTTTTGGATCAAAAGTTTGCTCTTGGCAGTCACTGCGACTAGGGCAGACACAGCAACAATACTCAGAACGTTAATGTACGGTCTAGATTAGCGTTTTTTCAATTTTTTTACAGTAAAGAACCACCAAATAAGCGTTCGATGCATTTACGGAACACCCATATTAATATACAACACGCAATATAATTGCTTAGTGAACTGCAGGTCCTGTGGATAAAAGCTTTATCTTTGCTCTTTCTCTCTCTCTCTCTCTCAGTTAACTGTTGCCAAATCTCCTCTCTCGCTCAATTATGTCTGAAGGTGGTGTGCTGTGGTAAGAAGGAGCTACTGGCAAACTCGACTAACCAGCATTTCGAAACTTGTCTTATATTTGAGGGAATATTAACCACACAAAAACGAGAGAATGGCAACGCTGTTTTCCCAATATTAACCATACAGGTACCCTAGATATGATATCGAGTGTACCTACCTGTACCTTTTCCGAAGCCGGAAAATCTTTTAATGTACTGTACATTCAGTTCAACCTGAATGGAAGTAATCTTACCTCGAAGGATTATACTAGGGCCCTCCCTTTATAATAGGATACACAATAATGTAATGTACAGTAATATGACCTCATTTTAGTGTAAATTGAGTACATGCGTTTATCACTCAGCAAAATACCATAATTTCAACTTAACTTTGTTTCTTATGCATTTTTCACATGTGATCCTATTTGTGTAATTATGACCTTCTCTTTGTGGTCAGAGTTACTGACGATTGATCCAGAGGTCCCGTGTTCGATCCCCGGAACTTGCATGTTTGTCTGGTAATCAGAGGATCTGGAACAGGGTCAGACTCAGCCTCGTGAGGGAAAATGAGGAGCTACTTGAATAACAAAGTAGCAGCGACACTATAGAAAACTGAGATTAATGGCTGGAGAATTAGTTGTGTTGGTTGAGTGACACCTTCTATCCACAGAAGCTGGCACCATCTTTGCCAGCAGATGGCGGCCTCTCGGTCGGTATATCTCGATTACAAGCTGACGCCAATGATATACTACTTGTACAAATAGCTGACCTAACTTGATCGTCTTTTACACTTTCTTTCTTTATAACAGAATATTTGTTTTTCCCTACTGTTACATCTGCGGACCACCTAAACCAACACCACGGACCACAGTTTGAGAACCATTATTTCAGATAAGGGAAACTAATCAAGTTATTTGGGCTTACCGGGAATCGTACCCGTGACTAGTAGGCCTATGGTATAGGATGAGAGGTGTGTGGTAGGTATCTTATTCGGTTAATGTTTGTGAGTCCGACGCCTTAGATCAGTTGGTGGCGTGTCTTTCTACTGAGCTTAGGGTTCCGGGCTCAATTACTGGCATGGCCGAAATATTTATCATTGGTGAAATGTAGGTTTTCCCCCCTTTCATAGTGATAAATTAACAGACTGGAGTCGGATGTTGTGTCCGCTATTTGTATTAGAATGATCATATAAAATACAATTATAAGCTGGGTTAGTTATACTAGTTTGGTAGGTATAGAGAAGATAGAATGTAAAGAAAATGTACCCATATTTTTGTGGAGGGAGGGTGGGAAACCAGCTAACGACGCTGCCTACCCGTTAGTTTGCGGCTAGTCACTATATGATTTCCCTTTCTGTCTTAATTACGTTTTATTCAGCGATTACTATAAATATAAAATTGAAACGAAACAAAACATTCTTAATTAATTCTGAAAATTGTCTTGAATTGTCACACATTATTTTTGTTGATCTTTACATAGTTTTTTGAAGGCTATTTGTATTATTTTATTTAAATAATTTTCTAACTCATGCTATTTGGTCTATTTACGAAAATGGTCGATACAAATCTTCCTGCCAGGATGTAGATTAAAAATGTCCTTGGAAGTATAATATATCTTTATGGAAAAGGAAACGAGAAAAATATTATTTTGAAATGCAAGTCATTGTGGCCCAAGTGAAAATAGTGGAGTGTTTATATTAGTCAGCGGAAGAGGATAAGTGTAACCAGTAGATATAAAATAGGCCTCATGGAATTAACTGCTCATTTTATTCCCTCTCTTTATATCTCGTGTGTTGGTGTCCAAATGTACTTAAGTGCTTAAGTGCGTCAAGTTTAGATGCAGCCCGTTTAATACATAACGTTGAATTCAACAAATAGGCAATGTCGTTAATAGAGAAACAATAAAGTTTAACTCAGCCGGGGGTTACAACCCGACCTACCCGCCACTGGCCAATTAGAATAGTTGATCTTGACGTTTATTCCACGTGATCACCGATGCTGGAGGATAGCGCCTGAGATACAGTTAGAGAGGCAGCCCCATTATGGCTATCGTGATTTAAAAAAACACACACGTAGTTTCACAGTTTAAAATAGCTCTTTAAGCTACCCGAGCGAACCAGCTAAATTCACTCACACACATGTAGAATCACTCACCCTGAATCTACACTCTGTAAATCCAAATTAGCCTTTTAATAGTTAATACTACTATTTGCACTTACTGGCTTACGGTTAAAAATGGCTTATAGCTGGATCTCGCAAAACTTTAATCACATTCAAAAGTGATTAGAACAGGAATGTTGTATTATTTTTTTTACTTCTCAACGCTTTTTTGCATTTATATTTAGGTAACTACACGGCATCGAACAGTGGTTACGCTGTTCAAGGCGTCAAACCCATTATATATGGTATTTGCCAATGATGATAAGGTCAAGGTTACAATTCTTAATGAGACGCGGGGGAAAATAAATTATTTTCTACTTTTATACTTTGAGTTCTACCTTCAACTCAAGCGTGGCTTACATTGGTAGATTTAGTAGTATAGTGCGGAGGAAGAGTGCTTATTATTATTATCATCATCATCATCATTATTATTAATATTAATACTAATAATATTATTATTATTATTATTATTATTATTATTATTATTATTATTATTATTATTAGCACCGCGTCCTACTACCCGTTCGGTTTATACACACTCACGCTAATGTGGAATGGTAGGGTGATTGTGAGATAAAATGGAGGACCTACACTTTAACGTGGGATCCGAACCACGGGTGGAGACCTGGCATTCCACACATTCACAAGTTGTGATTAATACACGTCATGTCATAGGTGATATGATAATAATCAGATAAATCTTTGCCTAGACCAAGGATTGAACCCCGGACCCGTAGCACAGAAGTTGTACACCTTACCCCTAGACCACCAGGTCTCCTAGAGTGCTTACTATTCCGTTAACTAGCATAATGTAAACCTTTTGGGATAGTTAAAGTAGAATACTTATGATAGTAGCGGGCAAAGTAGACTGGATAGCACATGTGGAATAATAGACTCTACTTGCCCCTACCCCCACCACAATCCTTACTCTACTCCACCAGCACTCTACCAGAATTCTACCAGCACTCTACCAGCACTCTACTGGTGTAGACAGGTTTTACAGTAGAATAGAGTAGTCAGGCGTTTTGTTTAGAAATACGGAGTCTATTGTCAAATTATTGCCATCTTTGATTAATATTTTAACTCACTACGTACGAAAATGAAGTGGACGGAAGCTGAAACAATAAAATTAGTGGAGCCATATAAAGATTACGAGTGTATATGTAACAGTAGTAGTGTTAACTATAAAAATAAACACATGAGAGAAGCAGCTTATGAAGAAATCGTAAAAAAAATATGCCAAAAGAACATTTTTGTGTCCCATCTAATGCATCTCTTCTTCTAATCCTGTATATAACCCATATTCTGTTTTTTTTTTTAGCAGTTTCATATTCTAAAACCTCTGAAACTTCATTTAACAAAACATTTTTGCAATTATTTTTAAGCACTTTTTCAGAATAGCGCGATGACGCCGCAGTGCAATGTTCATAGTAGACAACTTTAAACTGAACTCTCCTCTACCAAATTACTGGCTTCGTGTGGACAGTTACTCTACCAAAATTAGTAGAGTAGGGTAGAGTTATTTGGAAGAAAAGTATACTAATGTAACCCAGTCTTTACTTGCTATAGGAAAAATAGTGGATCTTTGCAGCAATGGTTGTATATTATCGTGCTAAAATGTATTCAAAGATTGTGTTGGTAACAATTCTAAAAAATAGGACCTCACTTGACTTTCTAACTGAAAGTTAACTTCTCTAAGATTTTATAGCCTTTTGGTGTTTAAGTTCAAGCAAAAAATAATAATTCCCCTTCACAATACAATGAGAATTTTAAAACGACCTTCTCTCCCAGCTCTTTACCTGTTTTTTTTAGCGTCATACCACTTAAGTAAGAATTCCGCTGTCATTATTTTTAACCAAAGAGAAATACAAACAATGGCTTCCATTATAACGTCAACAAAGAATGATAATACAGATGAGCCTTTGCTAATACAGACAAGGACGCCCAAGGGGGTTTTACAAATGAGGGTGGATTGAAGGTTCATCTACTGAGGATGTGGCACCCCCCACCCCCCACTCCTTGAGATAAAATTTCAGGAATTTAACCTTGTGTGAGGAAATTTTAAAGCATCTGAGCATATTTCTGAGATATGAGTTTCATGAGCCAATTTCCTCAACCAAAAAACGAAAGTTTCTGAAAACTAACAAAATATTAAATTTAGCTGAAGCTAAACCCGTTGAACAAAAACATACATTTTTTTATTAGTTTATTGAACAAAACAAAATGAAAATAAAGTTGTTGAAGAGGAAATGGGAGAAATTATACTTTCACTTTTATTTTAAAATTTTTAAGTCGAATATTGATTCAAAGTTGTTAATAGCCAATCGCAATCAAATCTCAAATACACAGTTTTAATTTTTTTTCATAAAAATTAACAACAAAAGAAGTAAAAACCGAAGAGTAATAAGGGGGCTTAAGCACCCCTTATCACCCATTTATGAACGGCCATTAGCACAGCAGAAAATATTAAAGTTTACTAGTAAAATCAGGTATCCTTTAGGATCTACTTTTTTTTGCTGAAATACTGGACCAGTAGCCTTTAAAATGAGTGATCCTTTCTCAAAATCGGTTCAACCCTTTTCTCGTAGTTTATATTACCAAAAATGGGCTTATCAAAATACAAATATACATTTATATCAGTCGGGAAGTAAAACATAAAGTAGGCCTAATGGAAATCAATGCGCCTTCTTGATTTTATCTTGTAGACATTACTCTTGGTTCAGTTTAATATTTTAACTTTCTCTCAATACTAAGAGAGAAAGTATTTTGATCGTCAAAAAAATCTAACTCAAGATTTTGATAAATGTAGACGTTTCACAAGCCCCTGAACCAAAAAGTGGTTTTCGCAATTCTGTCTGTACATCGGGCTAGAGCCGAAATTATTTTACCGATTGGGCTAAAACTTGGTATGTGGGGTTTTCATAAGGTCCCCCCGATGGGTTTAGGAATTAGATATCTAACCCTAAATTTAAGGTTGGTTTACTGAAAGACAACCCGCCTCGGTGGCCTAGTTGGTTAACGCGTTAGTCTCTATTTGAGCTTGATTGCCGAGGACGGAGAAATCAAGGTTCTAATCTCGCTTAGGTGAACTGGGGGTAAGGGGGGTCAATAAATGATTTTCCACTCTACTTTCACTCAAATGCGGGTTCAGTTCCTCTAAATTCAACCTTCCCAATTCCTAATCCATTAGTGTAATTAATACCTAAGCGTAAAACCTGAACAGTTAGTAAAACGCCGTGCTAAATAATAAAAATAATAATAATAATACTGAAAGGCAAAAACTCTCAAACCGATTTTCTTGAAATTCGCTCAATAGATTTTGACTGAAGTTTATATCTAACCATTGTTTATCATTAAAAACAAGATGGATGCTCTCATTATCTCACGAAAATTACTTTGAGGGTACTTTACGCAGGGGAAATTTTCCAATTTTCATCATATCTCCGCAACTATTTGAGAGATGAAATAACTTATCATTGTAAAGTTGTAGCACTATTGAAGATACAAATATTTATTTGAAATATATTTCTAACAAAACCAATCAGTTCTAAGCTTCAAAAAAAGTATATTTTATAATCCAGATCTTTGAAAATGAATTTGATTCTTATGATCTTTGATAGACAAAGATGTTTCTCTTTTCTTAATTTTTCAGTAACAATGTTCCTAGTTCCTAATGCCATAGAGTAGGTAACAGTGTATATTATTTAATTTATGATATTTAGTGCATTGTTTTTAGAACAATGTAAAGACCTATTATCTTGTTTCACAAATCTTACGAGTTTTAGTAAATGTCTATTTTAAGATAAAAGCGGAAGAAGGTTTGTACGGTGGACCGTACCATTTATAATACTATTACAGTCAGTATATTTTTAATTACATAAATACGGTTTAAATACTATCAAGGAAGTTGACTTAAGTTGGGAATGTAGGAAACGCGAAGAAAGGTAAGTGTTTATTGCAGTTTTTATACAAAAAATTTCATTGGTTAAAATAAATCATATATTGCTTTGGTAAAAGCAGATTTTAATTTTATTCACATGTTAACCTCAAAATTTCTTTAATAATATCTGTCAAGGGTGTCCTGGAATTTAATGACAATTTTTTCTCTTCATTAAAAAGTTTCTCATCTAACGCTGCCATGCTCATGCCAGATATTAAAAATAAAACTATGTTTTTACTGGAGCAACATTTTATATATATTAGACAAAAAAGTTTTGCTATAAAATCTACAAAAACACTGGCCTTAACTCACCTTCCCTACATACCCCCCTTAAACCTAAAAGTCTTAATGCTATTAATAATTTACACGTATATCTATGGTTATTAAAAATACCCAAGTGAAAACCTGATGTTTATAGGCTGGAGTAAATTCCCTCAAACTTGTTTTTATTTTTTTTATTTACTAATTCTTTTTCCGTAATAAGGTTTTTTGTTATTTAATAAATATTTATTTCATAAAACGTTTGTGAAACACCTCATACCATTAAATTGTGCTCTCTTGCGCTCCTTACAGGCTCCTTGGGAAACTGACCTAGCTAAGAAAACTCCTGAGAGGACACAAATAATTATTTGACATCACGTTCATCAAAATCAGTTGAGTGGTTTAGGCAAAAAGTTGTAACAAACAAATATTAGGACTACACTATACTAACCATAATAGTCAAAAAGAAAATGCAACAGTTACGATATAATTAGTAATCCATTGTGATTATAAACGCTCTTTCAATGTAGATCTAATCGTATACTTGTTTTTATATTTTTCGCAATAAACGCTTGACTTAATCAAGACAAACTTTCTTTTATTTTCACATGTTTTATTTTATTTTAATAAAACAGGTAAAACCATTTATTTTAAGTCATAGTGTATACATTAAATTTAATATTTACCGTGATGCGCACTTTTTTCTTCTTTTTTTTTTTAAAAAAAAGCTGTGGGAAGGTTTTGCATAGAAAATACAGGAAAATAAGCTCCGTTTTTTATTTTTTTATTTCAAATTAGTTGCATTTTAGATGGTACAAACCAACAAAAATTACGTCGCATTTGTAGTTAGTCTACTTATTTTTAATTCAACACACTAAGGCCGATGGAGGTAGATATTTCTGCACAAAAATTACCTGTACTTTGTCTCAAATAAAAGAAACAGTAAAAATAATATATTTTCTAGCATTCGTGTCTTGTACAGAGTCGTTCAGAAAATGTGAACGAAGAGGCCAATAATTCATTTTAAATGTCTAATTATTAAGAGGAAGTATAAAATATTTATTATTTGCATAATAATACAGATTTTTGCTATAACTCATGCTGCTAAAGTTTTTTCCTGGATAAAGATTCCTTTTGTATTTATAATTTTATATTTGAAAACATGTTGCCTGAATTTGATAAAGCATTTTTCTTGTAAAAATATTAAAATTTAATAATTTGCTTGCAAATTTAATCAAATATATATTGATTACTTTTTTCATGATATGCGTGACACGTGATTAATTTAATAAATAGTAAAGTACACATACCTAGTTCTTAGTTTCAAAAGTAGTCCCATTACTCTTGCACCCACCACTTCCGGTGATATGATTATAAAACTGACGCTGATCGTAGCCAATCTGTCAAAGGTTGATTGATTTATTTTACATAGTCACTCTCACCCACCTGCTTCGTTGTTTGCATGGTCTAAGGCGTCATCCTCGCAATAGAATATGTAGGCTGCTACGAGGAACAGGGAGATCGGGTTTCGAATCCTGTTCGGGTGTACTAATAAGTAGATATTATATATTCATAGGTTAAGTTAGTTAGATGTCCATAAGTTGTGGTATAGCAGATAATGGGCGGAGAGACTATTAGGATAGGTATAAATAAGAAGGATAAATAGGACAAACTTAGGCTTGGTATTTTTTCCAACTATTATTGTATGTGAATAAAATTGAAGTAGCTAAAAGATGTGAACTAAAGTAAAGAAGTAGTTTAGGTCCCGAGCTAAATAGTAGGAATCGAGACGGATAGGTCATGTAAAATGTAAAAAAAAAAAAAGTTCCAAGGGTTGTTTTTCATAAATTGTTTTCCTCTCTCCCTCCATGCAAATGCAAGTACACTTAATCTAAATTAGCCTTCCTCATCCCTAGCTCATTATTATAATTAGTACATTTAAATATAACCTGTACAGATAGTAAGACACCGTGCTAAAAAAAACTACTCCCCCGTTTAAATGATGCACGTTTAATAAGTAACAATAGCCACCCGATTTGGTGGCCGCATGGTCTAACGCGCTACTCTCGTGTTAGACTAGACTACCGATGACGGTAAGATTGAGTTTTGAATCTCAGTCGGGTGTACTGAGAGAGGTTTTTTCAAAATTGTTTTCCATTCTCGCTCCACGCAAATATAAGCACACTTCTGCTAAATATAGCATTTCTCATCCATAAAACCATTATCGTAATTAGTAGATAATCATATAACCCGAACGTGTAGTAAGTTGCGGTACTAAAAATAAATAAGTTTATAATTTTTAAAAGCTGGACTCTTTCTAGGCTCTAGGGTTAGCTGTATAAGGCAAGGTGTATCTTCCTAGTTTAAGATAGCTTGTATGTAAGTCGTGTGTCGATATAATAGATACGTTCAGAAACAGAACTTTAAATACTTTACTTGAAAAAAAATACTAAAAACTTTACAAATAAAAACTTGTGATTCAATCACAATATTTTTAATACCCTTTTACTATTTTTCAATCGAACGTTTCGCAGGGAGGCTGCGGGTGGTATAATTGCAGGGAATTACCGCGTGTGCGGGGGAAATTCCCCCGAGGGCAGGTTTTGATGTGGATAAACCGTAATTTACAATGTTATACGGATTTGATTAACGTAAAACAAGTCTTTATGAACTTTTTGTGTGATAAATATTGAAATGAACCCGCACAATTTATTAAGAAATTAAATTAGGGAATCAAGAATATATTTTCAAACTCAATTTTAACTATTTTTGTGTGTTTTTACGTCAAAATAAATGTGTTTTGACAAGTTTTATTGTTTTAATCTATCCTGTAAAACATTTGATAGTTTATTTGGAGAAGCGTTTTGCTTAGAGAAAGGTGGATTTTAAAACTTTTACTGATTTATTTTTTAAAATATTAGTTTACAAGATTGAATTATTTTTACCACTAATTTCATAATATCTCATGTAATTTTACCCCCTTATATTTTGGTTTAAACAACTTGAATATTGTTACTTAATGTACTTAATTACATAATGGTGTTCAAATATCTGTAGAATCTACGTTTAAGAAGATCAAGACGTAATATACATCACAGTGGTTAATAATCTTTTATTAATTCAGGAAATTATGCTAATATCGCTGGGAAACAGTCAAATACACCATAAATAGTAGCCCAAAGTGGGGCATACATGGATACGCCATAATGGCATTAGGAGTTCGAAAGTTCATTGACACACCTGAAAAATTACCCCACCTATCCCTCTCTTGAGCTAGTTCTGTCCAGTCCACCTCACTACACCCTATTCCTATCTTGATCTGGTTCTATCCAGTCCACCTCACTACACCCTATTCCTATCTTGAGCTAGTTCTGTCCAGTCCACCTCATTACACCCTATCCCTATCTCTCTCAAGTCTATTGTAATGCTATCCTCCTATCTACTCCTAGATCTTCCCATTGGTCTCTTTCCATTGGGTTTCCAGTCAGTACTATGGAAACGGTTTTAGATTATTCCATTTGCGCTGCGTGTCGTGTTCACCGTAGCCCACGGGTTTTAATCACGCAAACAATGTCTTGTGACGAGTACAGTGTTTGTTAACTCATTATAATGTAACCTCCTCTCTACTCCTCAGTATCTTTATCCCTTTTTGGACCAATTATGTCCTAAGCACTTTGTTTTCGAAACCCCCTAAATTTCTTCTCGTCACGTAGGGTAAGAAGTTTCCATGACGACCAACAGGTGAAACTAATATAAAAAATAAGTTAAAGAGGTTGAAATCTATGAAAGATAACTCCTTATTTTATTCCCGTGGTCTTTGCAAGGAAACTTTGTTTGGAAATATTTTATTAAAACATCAATAAAATGTTTATATTATTTTAAATAATATTTTGAGAAGGCCCGTAAACAGCTTTAATTTTTTCGTGTGTGTTTATATTAAAAATAATATATTTTCATTTATTTGAGATATTTAACGTCGTTCACTTTCTGAATCTACGAATCATCTCAACACACGACTTATAGACTAACTTAAATCTAGAAGAAACACAACACCCACCCCCCGACCGTTAATTCTTCACTGTGAAAGTAGAAACCCACATTTCACCAATGATACAGATTTTCAGCCATGCCAGTAATCGAACCACGGACCATAGACTCAGCGGACAAACAAGCTACCAACTGAGCTAAGGTGTCGGACATAAATTATAGTGACTTAAGAATCAAATAGTTAAAGCTATTATCTATGCTTTTTAGTGAAGATTACTCCATCTAGATATCATATTCTGAAAATTGAAATTTACACTTGGACACGGAAATTGAACCCGGGACCTTTGGATTAGTACGTCAATGCTCTAACCACTGAGCCATCCAGGAATCGTCCCATGCCCAGGGTCATTCTTCACTCATATTTTAAGGCAGAGTCTATGATGGACGTGCGGAAATCGTCGCCTACCAATGTGTTATTTTTTTAATTAAGATCACGAGCTATCAGATAACGCAGCCCTCTTCGACTCGGTAGTTGGCTAAATACTGCCACTTGTATTGTTATTATAATTGTAAGGGATTTTATCCAACGATTTCCTTAAGTCCATCATGGACTCTGCCTTAAAATATGAATGGAAAATGACCCTGGGCATGGGACGATTCCTGGATAGCTCAGTGGGCAGAGCATTGGCGTAATAAGCCAAAGGTCCCGGATTCGATTCCCATGTCCAGGTGTCATTTTTCAATTTTCAGAATCTAATATTGACTTAGCTAAATACCTACATTGGTGGTCATACGGTCGTAGGTGTCGAGCTCACAGTAGACTGGATTACTGGCGATAGGGATATCGAGGTTCGATTCTCGATCGGGGGCATTGAGGCTAGTTTTCTACCCCTCTCTACAATTATGCGTGCGCATTTCATTGCAATTTTCCCTCCATTTCTTCATTCGTTAGAGGTTAATGACGACTTTCTATAGCTTATCTATAAAAACTGTGATTTTTTTTTTATCACCGCGTCTTACTACCTGTTCAGATTATACGCATATATGTTAATTAATATGATGGGTTAGTGATAAGGTAGAGGTAATATACCCACATTTGCATGGAAGGAGAGTGGGAAACCATTTAGGAAAAACTACCTTCAGTAGATCTGATCTGGATTCGAGCCCCGATCTCCCCGTATTCAGCAGACCAGTCTAACACAAGGGTGACACCCTCTAGATCATTCGACCACTAAAGAGGGTATTTATTTAAAATGTGTTATGTTTATTTATATCAAAATTTAAAACTTTAATACTTTAATTTTATACTGAAATGATGGTTCAGTTTTCATTTGTACATTTTTATTCTAAAGAGCACGAATATTAAAGTAGCATTCTGCACATTTTTTTTTTTTTACACATTTTGAATTTGTGTTCCAATCATGCAATGTTTGATTACACATCCATCTATTTATTTTATTTTTTTCACCCCGCCCGCAATCATAGCCCTAGATTCCAACTACCATACCCTTATACCCGTTATCCTGCCCTGTCGTACGCGATAGTACGTGTATATCCGTTCGAGTGTGATATGAAGTATGTTACTTTATATACACATACGTGCTTCTTTTTATTTATTCTCGCTACTGATTGGATTAATGGCCATTCCAATTATTTCTGTTTGCTATTCGTTCGACGACCCTCGGTTGTTGAACTTTTTTTTTTACGTGCGAGCCCTCCCCTTCAAACCTACCCCACACCCCTCTCCTATA
Source organism: Timema bartmani (assembly GCA_902151455.1). Classification (NCBI taxonomy): domain Eukaryota; kingdom Metazoa; phylum Arthropoda; class Insecta; order Phasmatodea; family Timematidae; genus Timema; species Timema bartmani. The sequence continues at coordinate 171,638 of CABFWB010001261.1, forward strand.
AACCTCTCACTGCTTCTGTACATATTTTTTTTTTAAATCTTAAAAATCGCGTAGAGATTTGCACTGGGTTGTTTTTTTATGTGTACATGAACATTATTATTATTATTTAGTACCGCGTCTTACTACCCGTTCGGGTTATACGCTGAACATGAACAAATGTTACAAATCTCAAATCTTTACCTTAATCGATTATGACCATTAGTAATTTTGAAATAGTTCTTAGGACGGTATGTCTGAGTATAGTCCTGTAGTGTCTGTCACCCCTAATCCACCTTAATCCGCTAAGATGATGTTTTTAATCTGAACGTTAAAAAAATTGCCATTAACTACTTATTATTTATTTTAGCACCACGAATTACTACTTGTTCAGGTTACACGCATTGTACTTATTACAGTAATGTGTAAGGGATGAGAAAGGTTGCATTTATAGGAAATGTGCCAGCATTTGCGTGGAAGGAGAGTGGACAGCCATTTGGAGAAACCTCAATCTTCCTTTCATAGGCAGTCTAGTCTATTGCGAGCTAAGCACCTTAGACCACGTGGCCACCGAAACGGGTATACGCCTATGTACTATTAGCTCTAAAGTATTAGGTATGAGGAAGGTTGAATTTTAGAGAATATGTACCCACATTTGTGTGGAGGGAGAGTGGAAAACTATTTGAGAAAAATACACCCGATTGAGAGTCTAACCCCAATCTCCTCGTCATCGGCTGTCCAGACTATTGCAAGAGTGATGAATTAGACCATATGGCCACCGAAGAGGATTTAAGCCCATTAAAATATTGTGGATGTATTAGAAAAAGTTTTGAAGAAATGAACTCACAGCGAAAAGGGGGGGGATGGGGGAAAAAAAACAGTGGTAAGCTAGTGAACTTGGGCTGAGATTTTGATTTTGATCAAGCTCCTCTTCACCGGAAATCCCGTCATATGCAAACTTGACACCCTTTATTACGTGACACACTCGCTCTAAGATAATATATGTATCATACTTGCTTATTTTTTTATATAGATTTACCACCCAACTAGTTTTAGCTCCCTTAAAATCTTCCAGATTTACTTTTGTGTTATTTATACCATTCATTTGCCCCTCATCAACGAAAGTGCACTCCCTTAGCGATGTGAGTAGAGAAGAAGCTATGACTGAAAGATCAAATGGGGACTAAGAAAGGATTAACATAGCAGATGTACAGTTTTAACAAGCACTGCTTACCCTGCTCAAATGTGTGCAGCGTGGGGGATAACATATCATTAGTACAGTCTTAACTAGCACTGCTTACCCTGCTCAAATGTGTGCAGAGTGGGGGATAACAATATCATTAGTACAGTCTTAACTAGCACTGCTTAACCTGGAAACACTCTAGGACACGCCGCTGTGTTCTAAAACTTATACCTTTGACATTGCCACTTTTGAATATCATTATATATAACTAATTGTAGTACCCTCAACTTAGAATTTTATAGTTTCAACTTGTGATGTATCCACTAATTATGCTCATTAAGAGTGGAATAATGTTATTGTAAAATGATTAAAGCTTGATTCACATGTTCACCGAATATTCAAAGTAGAATCTTTTCGAGGGGCACGGAATTTCCCACGCTAGTAGAAGTGTATGCTTGGCCCATAATGCTTATGTAACACAGACAATAAACAGCTGATTACCTAAAAGTATATCTATTTTTATTTGATAATCAGTTCTTTAAGATTAGGGTAGGGATGTAGAGGACGGGATAAAAGGACAGTATTTTCTGCAGTTTCCATAGCAACATTGTTTTTTTGGCCAAAATAATTCAAATACTGCTCCAGTAAAAGTATAGAGCCTAATTTTATTCACATGCTGATATCAACAGTTGTTGAATATATGCCATGAGCATAGCGGCACTAGATGACAAACTTTTTTAACTAAGAGGAAAAGCTGTAATTAAATTCCAAGATATCCTTGACAGATATTAAAGAACTGTTGGTATCACCATGGGAAGAAAATTAAACCTTGTTTCTGCTGGAGCTATATTTTATTTCTTTTGGCCAAAAAAAAAAAGTTGCTATAAAAACTTCAAAAACACATTCCTTTTCTCGCCTTCCCCACATCCCCCCACCTTAAGCAGGCATGTAGCTACTTCCCCGTGATGAACACCCTAAATCCTAGGTATCGTTACAAATTAGGTGATGAGGGGGAGGGAGATAGTAAGGGGGTCCTACCATTTTTATTTTTACATTTTTTAAGGGTGTCAATATATAATAATTTAATAACCTTAAGCTATGGCTGAAGAAATATTGTTTTATTTCAATCAATATTTAAAAAAAAAAAAGGTGTTGTGATTTTGTAGTCACCCAAGGGAGATTGATTTAATTAATCTTCGAGATGATTGATTCCCTGTTTAGTTGCTCAAGGAAAGAGAGGGAGAATATAATTCCCACGTTCTAAAGAAGTTTGGCTAGTATTTTGCGTTCTATAAGTGCTTGCAGGTGTAATTATTTTAAAATTAATCTTGTGAGCTTGTTTACGTGGCACAGCGAACGCTAATAAATTGCGTGAAAGCTTTTCTTGGAGAATTAAAAA
>CABFWB010001262.1:0-41944 GCA_902151455.1 Timema bartmani
TATGTATGTATGTATGTATGTATGTATGTATGTATGTATGTATGTATGTATGTATGTATGTATGTATGTATGTATGTGCCATTCAAGGGGTGGGCGAATTTTTCAAACTTAAAACTGATAAAAATAAAAATTATAAAAAATAAAAACGTAATTAATTTAATCATCTTAATTCATCGAATTTTTATTTGCATTTCCAAAGTCAGTAGAAACTAAAATATAAATTCCAATATTACATCTAAATATAGTTTGCAGAATATAATACCTGAGTTTATGGTTTGATTAAATTATTGTATTCATATTAGTTAGCAAAAAGTGTTTCTTTGGTCAATGAAAATTTTACAAGTAAAGTTAAGCATATTTATTTAATTTGAGCTTACATTTACATAGCCTTGGTATGTATTCCTACAAACCAATTACTATTATAAAGGATGAAAATCTAATCTTTGCAACCATTTTAACGGGTTTGTCTCAAGGGAATGTGTATTTCTTACAACAACAAATTTATCCCATGTAGAGCCTGAAATCGCTTTTGTTTTGAAACGAAGGCAGTTCCCAGTTAAACTAATGTTCTCAATGACTCTAGATAAGTCCCAAGGTCAAACCTTAGATTGGTAGGACCTAGGATTGGTATTTATCTGCCCAAACTGTTTTCAGCCATGGCCAATATTGTACGTGGCTTTTTCCAGGATGCGAAGCTCAATAAACGTAAGGGTTAAGGTCGTCGACAGATCAAGTCAGGGGACACTAATACCTAAAAATCCTACAGTATTAACAAAAAAACACAGTTTACAAGAAATTGTGTAGTTTATTTACTAAAAATAAAATTAATTTAGTTAATTCTCAGGTTAGCCACGGTTACTTAACGTAATTAAGTGACATAAATATTATTTTATATTAAGTTAGCTCAACCTAACAAAACCTAACCTTACATGCATCTACATTCAGTACTCCAGCAATAATCCCTAGTACACCCTCGGTACTCCTGCTATAATCCCCCGTATAGCCTGTGTACTCCGGTAGTAATCCGCTATAGAACCCCAGTTCTCCAGTAGTAATCTCCTATAGAACCTCTGTACTCCAGTAGTAGTCCCCGTATAACCTGTGTACTCCAGTAGTAATCCTCCGTATAACCTGTGTACTCCAGTAGTAATCCTCCGTATAACCTGTGTAACTCCAGTAGTAATCCCCCGTATAACTTGTGTACTCCAGTAGTAATCCCCTGTATAACATCAGTACTCCAGTAGTAATCCCTTATATAACCTAAGTAGTCCAGTAGTAATCCCTGTAGAACCTCAGTATTGCAGTAGTAATCCCCTAAAGAACATCAGTAATCCAGTATTAACCCCTATAAAACCTCAGTATTGCTGTAGTAACCCCCAGTAGATCCTCAGTACCTCAATAGTAATCCTCTAAAGAACCTCAGTTCACCAATAGTAACCCCTTTAAAACCTCAGCATTGCTGTAGTAACCCCCAGTATATCCTCAGTACCTCAATAGTAATCCCCTAAAGAACCTCAGTTCACCAATAGTAACCCCTATATAACCTCAGTATTGCAGTAGTAATCCCCAGTCGATCCTCAGTACTACTGCTATAATCCCCTAGAGACCCATAGTGACCAGACAAGCGTCTTAACGCTCTCGAACAGGGGAAGGACCTACAGCGTATTACAATATATAATTCCAATGTTCCCTCCATATCTTAGCTGGCACATATTAAAATATGACAGCACGTGCCAAGCAGTCTCATGCAATATAACACATTCCATTGCCACAGAATTAAATTCCACTCACATGAAAAAGAACTAAACATAGAACGATTATAATTTCTGGGGACAATATATTATCACTTCTCCGGAGAGAGAACAATTTAATTTTCTTCGAAAATAAATGTCTATTTCTGTGTGTGCTTGAATAACAATTACATGAAACTGTGGGTTGAAAGAGTTGGCTATGGTGAAGCGTGGCGTAAATCGTGCATGGGCGGTTCATGGTTCAGTGTAGTAAGTTCATGTTTGAGTTTTTGCTAATATTGATTAGTCTTACAGTGATGCTGTCATTTTAAAATAAGATATCCATATAATTTCTGTATATAATCTTTTATTTGAATAAGTACTTCTTTTTAATTGATGATCGATTTAAAGAAGTCGGTAGTACTAAATGTCCTGCCCTCAATGTTCTTGTTAGTTGACAAGTTATAACCAATACTTAGTTTGTTGCGTTTTAAATCATTTTTAGTTACTAGAGTATACTTTTCTCTATTAAACCGTCACCATGGATTTTATCGTAGCATATTCCAACAAGGCAACAACTATACTATTTTATTAGACAAATATACTTTCTTATATATAATTTGATAAGCCCGTTTCCGGTAAAAGAAATTACGAAGAAATGACTGAATAGATTTTGACAAACGACTACTCATTTTAACGGTTAGGAGTCCAGGATGTCAGAAAAAATAGTAGTTTTCCACTAAAACCAGATTTTCACAGATCATTTTCAATTTTCCATTCTTTGTTTAGTCACCATGAAAACGGTTATTTGCTGCATGGCTGTAAATCTCTAAATAAAATATATCTCTTTGGCTAAAAATAATAACTCAATATTTATTCTCTTTGGCTGAATATTTCTCTTTGGATGCTGCTCATATCACTTCTAAATTGAGATGCCTAAGCTGGGGGAACATTTATTTTTTATTGAAATATTGTTATCGTTAATTCGCATTACATCAAGAATATTGAGCATAATTCGAAAATTAAAAGGTAAAGTTGTTAAGTTCTTGAAAATACTGTCTATGTTTTGTTTCGCGCATGATAAAATGATGTTTGAATATATTTAGGCATGTATAATCTCAAAAAACGATAAAATGACGTTTAAATATGTTAAGGCATATATTATAAGCTCAAAAACCGATAGAATGATCTTGAATAATGTAAAAAAATATAGCCATTTTAACTATCTAAGAATGAGTTTTGGTGTTCTTTTTTTCAAATAATGGGGCTTGATGTTCATATTATTCAAATAGTAACCTAATACAAATACATAAGTTAAGCTACGTTTTCATTTTACCACTTGGTTTTGAGACTATGTTACTTAAAAGTAATGTTTTATGTACCTCATCTATTTTTTCACATTCTTACAAATACAGTAAGTTCAGTTATGTTTCCATGTTGATACTTAATTTTGAGGGAATGGTATTTCAAAGTACCATAATGTTTGAGTACCACATCTGTATTTTCGCATTCTCTCTTTCTCTCTCTTTCTCTCTCTCTCTCACACACACACACACACACACACAAATTCACTCTATAAAATTATCTCCCTAATATAATCTTTTATCATTCTCTCTCTCACACACTCTCTACCCTCACATGTACTCTTTAACACAAATTTCTCTCACATTATCTTTATTATACTTTCTCTCTTAATCTCTCTCAAACACTCTCTCAAACGTTCTATCTCTTGAACGCTCTCGCACAAACGCTCTCTCTCACAAACTCACTCTATATCAAACTCTCTCTTTATCCCAATTTAAATCTCACTCACTTTATCTCACTCTCTATCTCCCTCTCTTTACCTCAAACCCACTCTCTCTCACAAACTTGCTATTTTAATTTCTCTCTCTAACTCTTTCTCCATCTGATTTTCTCTCTATAAACTAATCTCTCCCTCTTTAACTTTCTCTCTCAAACTCTCTCTCACACGCCCTAAAATTTTCTTTCTCTTTCACACAATATCCCTCCCAAAATTTTACACTCGCTCTTTCTCATACACACACACGCACACACTTACACAATCACACACTCAAACACTTTCACTCTCATTTTCACAATCACATTTTATCACTCTTTCTCTATATCATATATCTTAATATATATTATTTGATAATCCCGTTTCCAGTAATAGAAATTACAAGGAAATGGCTGAACAGATTTTGACAAATAAACACTAATTTTAAAGATTTGGGAATCAAAATGCCTGGAAAAATATTGGCCTAAAACGAAAACCCAATTTTCCAAGCGAATTGTCAATCTTTTCCTTCTGTGTGGGCAGTGATTCATCTGTACAATCATTCTTTGTTTATATCACCATGGATACCATGATTTATGTATAGCTGTTTAATGTTAAATAAAATATTCCTCTTTGTTTAAAAATAATATTAGCCCAATCATTACTTGAGTAGTTTGGTGCAACGAATAGATAGAAATCTGGGAGAGGGGTCATTTTAAAGTTCTCATCGGGGTGTGAAGGGGGAAAAAATATACGTCTATATTCAAATTACACACCGTAAACTAAATATATAACTAAATTTGATAGCCTTTGACGAGTAAACTTTTAACTAAAAAGTGAGTAAGGTCTGATTATACAGATCCTTTCCCAATAAAAAGTTCCAAATACATTTTGGTGCCATTATCTGCAGCCGTCGCTGCAACGACCCACTAGTTTTATTAGAAATTGATGTCCAAGTGAAGCCACTTACTTGAAATGTAGATTATCCGCAAGAAAGTGAAGTCGAATACATTTTACTAACGTTTGTTTGTCCTCACTTTCCACTGCTGGATCTAGGATCGACCATGTTTAGGTATACGATTCTAACGCCCTAACATAATTAGAGGGTCATGATAGATGTTCTAACAAAACCACCTTAGATCCTTTGGATAATAGAGGTTTGGTGGATACTATCAGTAGACTGATGAAAACTACCCGTAGACTGGTAGATACTATCAACACACTGGTGGATACGATCAGCAGAAAGGTGTATACAATCAGCATTTTGGTGGGTATAATCAGCAAGTTGGTGGATACGGTTGGCAGTTTGTTGGTCACTATCAGTGGCTTGCTGAATATTTATTAGCAGCCCAGAATTCAGTCCTAATGGATGTGTAACTGTAGAAGCGTAAACTGGTGGCTGAGGGGTTGAAATGAAGAGGTGCAACAATGTGGACCGTAACTAATTACATGACTAAATTATTCGAACAAAAAAATAATATCAAAGTAGGAATGGTAAAATGTCCTACCCAAAAGTAATTAATACTTTCAAGTGATGATGAATAAATTAGAACTGATCGATTGGTTAAAGCAGTGCTCCGCAAATAGTGCGGCGGCGTGTTAAATAAGAACACGAAGTTGGTCCGAGCGGCAGAGCCGCGTGTCACACGAATTTATTACTTACTCGTACTTTTTTTTTTTAAATACATCCGACCAAATCAAAATCTTTCACTTTAAATTAGAGTTATGGTCTACCTATACTGTTAAAAATAGTTTGAACGAAATGTTTCCAAACGTTAATCAAACCCAAACACAGAAAAAATAATCTTAACCTTTAATCTTGGAACATTTGAAGTTACTTTAGGAAAAAATTAGTGTCTACTCTGATTTACCACACAACCGTTGGATTGGGTGCGTAATACATTTTCTACATCCACGGCGCGTACCCAAAACAAATTTTAGTTTTTTTAAGTGTTAAAGGTTTGCGGAACATTTGGTTAAAGAGTGAGTATTCGATTTTTAATTTATTTTAAACTGTAATTTGTGTGTATATTGCCCTTTATGGGTTAGAATTTTTTAGAACCTTATGATTCTAGATTATACCGTCCTATAAATTTATACCTGGACTTAATACCCATATTCACTAACATAAATTTATAAACTTAGGAAAATTAACACAATCAATTTAAAAGGGGTAAATATTTATTCTAATCACTAAGAAACAAACATGACCTTTGTTTTACCACGCTAGGCTAGTACTAATGTACTTGGTAGAATATTTTACTTCCTGCTGTGGACTACCAGGCCCCCTAAATAAATAAACCTAAAACTGGTCTTTCGGGGCAACCGTGTCCTTGAAACATGGTCCTTGTAGTTTTTACACACACACCCACACTGGCGGGATAATCGAGAGTTCAAATCTCATTGTTGACATGCCAAACTCTCATTAAAAACAAATGACCGTTCATTTCAACTTCGCCCTCATGGCGAGGGATTTTGCGGAACGATAGCTTTTTCTATGGAAACCAGAGACCAGCGACAACACCCACACACATATTCTTCGTGGGAATTTCCTGTGAGGTTTTAATCCAGAAGTGTTTGACGCGTTCTTAACAAACAAGGTTTATAAATACATGACTTACAAACTGAGTCTGATTTTAAAAGAAAGACTTGTAATTATTCTCTCAATTCTAGTACAAAGAGATTCAGAAGTTAATTAAACACTTATAGACTGGTAGTCAACCTGCCTGACCACTTAACCACCGGGATGGCCAGGCTGGAACCAGGGTTCCCTAAACCGGTAGTCAGTCTCCCTTAACCACTCAGCCAAGCAGGAAGCTATTTAATGTATCTTGTTACCGTTTTGACATTATATTACAGTTGGGTGCATATTTGACATATATATATATGCGCACTTTGTATAAACTAATCTGACGTAATGCAAACGTTACTGATGCTACTGTTCTGTCAAAAAAAGTTATGGAGTTGTCAAGTTAGAACGAGTGCAGACATCCTTATTGTGGTTCTGGAGCCCGCCTACACGCATTAATTCATGGAAATACAAACCCACGCGGCTTCACTTCAAATACTCTGTATTTTTAAACTTCCAAAACTTTCTTTGATCGACCCGCCCATTGTAAGGGACAACACAAGAGAATAGAAATATCACGCAGGTTATTTGACATGTATTCAGTTCATTTTGTTCCTACAGGCCTGGAATGATCACAGTTTGTTCTTACAGACCTGAATACATCTAAGTTTTTTCCTATAGACCTGAAGAGCTTTCAGTTTGTTCCTATAAACCTGAAGAAATCTCCCTTTTTTCCTATAGACCTGAATAAATCTCAGTTGGTTCTTATGGAGCTGAAGTGATCTCAGTTTTAGCCTATAGACCTGAATAGATCTCAGTTTGTTCCAATAAATCTCAGTTGGTTCCTATAGAGTTAAAGTGATCTCAGTTTGTTCCTATAGAGCTGAATAAATCTCAATTTGTTCCAATAGATCTCAGTTTGTTCTTTAAACCTGAACAAATCTCCTTTTTTTCCTATATACCTGAATAAATCTCATGTTGGTTCCTATAGAGCTAAAGTGATCTCAGTTTGTTCCTATAGACCTGAAGAAATCTCAATTTGTTCCAATAGATCTCAGTTTTTTCCTATATATCTAAAGTGCTCTCAGTTTTTTTCCTACAAGTCTGGGGTAATCTCAGTTTGTTCCTATAAACCTGAAGAAATCTCAGTTTGTTCCTATAAACCTGAAGAAATCTTAGTTTGTTCCTATAAACCTGAAGAAATCTTAGTTTGTTCCTATAAACCTGAAGAAATCTCAGTTTGTTCCTATAAACCTGAAGAAATCTCAGTTTGTTCCTATAGATATAAAATAATTCAAGTTTGTTCTTACAAGCCTGGAATGATCCCAGCTTGCTCTTGTAGGCACCAAATTTCTGTATTGTTTATGTAATACATTATTTATGTACTGTTGTTTTAATTTTATTTTTTTTCATCCGCGCACATGATCGTAATATTTGATGGCTAGATATCTCTTATACTCGTATACTCTTGCTCATATCCTGGTGGGGTTGAAATGTATTCTTAAAGTATAACGCAATAGGATGAGATGCTGCTGATTCGGAGCTCACTAGAACAGTTCCAGGTGCTACGGGATTGTAAGAACGTAAGTTAAAACCAAAAGGATATATTTTATGTTTGAGAGAATGTGCCACTAAACAAAAAATATATTAATGTTTAACTTAAAATTAAGTATTTCTGAACACACACTTTTATGGAGCTTTGTATTAACAAGTAAATTAGTATGTATGTATGTATGTATGTTGTGTAACACGGCAACCGTATGTTTAGAAAGTGCGCCTTGAGCCTACCAGACTACTGGGCGCAAGCGCTGTATCTCGTGACGTCACAGGTAGGAGGGGTAGTAAACACACGGAAAGCGGGGGCGGGTCTGACGCGGAGCGCCGCTCAGTTGTCAGTGCCTGGCGTCCATCCACACGGACACCTGCTAACAGCTGATGGCGTCCATCCTCGGCCGTAGTTACACTCCTTTAGATCGGGACTCACGTGTGATGTTACTGTACTGGGTCCAGTCGTTGTGTGTCGAAGTGTTGTGAACTCCTGAAGGATCCTGCAGTACTCGGTGTCCACTACAGTTGGCACATTGGTGCAAACATTAGTGATGACAACGTGCGTGACGAGTTGGCTAGGTGGTAAAGGGGCTTTGAAAAGGTTCACCGTTTAGTTCGTCTCCAGGCCATCATGATAACGCTTGTGTTCCACTGGAGCACTGTTGTCTGGGTGTTCGTCTGTGCAGGTAAGAGAACTTTCCCTTCCCCCTTACAGCGAGTAGTTGGTAGCTCTGTAGCTCCTCAGGATGAACCTGTCTAGCTCAGTAGGTATCGGTGTGTTTAACTTATTATTCCTGTCTCAAGCTGACATATTTTAACAAAATATCTGTATGACAGTCCGGCTTGGGCGTCGCGCAAATAATAAAATAACTATATACACAAAATAGCTATGAAAACCGTAATCATTATTTATATACTTAACCAAAAGAAGCATTTTATAAATTCCTAAATTGCGTTGTCCAAAATTTGAAAATAATCGAATTTCTTAAAAAGGAGATTTTTTTTAGTAAAATATGGGAGGTGAATCCCACTAAATTTAAGTTCATGAACAAGGAAGGAGGGATTAGTTATTTTGAAACATAAAAAATGAGCCGAGATAAGCTACTTATTTACAAATTTGACAAAAATTGTATGTAATGTTCCTAAATCAAGATTCCCCACTTAAATTTCTTGATGGATTAAGTACAACTCTTACACCCGATCTAATCTAAGTTTTAGAAAGTATAAAGGCAACAACAAGTTTTTAACACGTACTTTTGGTAAAACTAAATAAAAATTGTCACACCTGATCTTTCTCCGTCCAGGTGTTAAGCATTTAGTCACGCTAGTGTATAGGAATAATGAGAGTAGAATGTAGAGGAAATTAAATATAATTTTTGGGGAGAGAGAGTGGAAAACAATCTAGGAAATACCACCCTCAGTACACCGAGCCGGGATTTAAACTGAAACATTCTCTCATTGATGGAAATTAAACTAGATGAGTTTAACATTTAGTCGGCATCACCACCAGCGTTGGTGAAAAAATATAATTATAGAGGGAAATATTTGCTTGTTCTTTAGTAAATAAAACTCTTACTTTGTGCAACACGTCTTACTACCCATTTGGGCTATCCGCATTTAACTACAATGATGGGGAAGGGATGAATAAAGTAGAATTTTATAGTAAATGTATTCGAATTTTTGTGGAGGGGAGAGTGGGAAACCATTCAGGAAAAACATTCTTAGTACACCCGGCCGGAATTCGAACACCAAGTCGGTGACCTGGTGGTCCAGGGGTAAGGTGTCAGACTTCTGCGCTGGAGGTCCGGGGTTCAATCCTAGGTCCCGGCACAGCTTTATCTGATTGCCAAACTCCTTCTTCACCTCTGACAAGATGTGTATTAATCACAACTTGTGAATGTGTGGAATGCCAGGCCTCCACCGTGGTTCGGATTCCACGTTAAACTGTAGGTCCTCCATTTCATCTCACAATCACCCTACCATTACACATTAGCGTAAGTGCGTATAGCCCGAACGGGTAGTAAGACGCAGTGCTAATAATAATAATAATTATAATAATAATAATAATAATCGAACGCCAACCTTTCTTTTATTGTGAAGCAATACTAGATGAACCAGATATGTAGTCCTCATCCCATAGTAAGTTTTGAGAACTGATATCAAATTCAGGTATATTTAATGACAAAACAATACGTCAAAGAGGAGAATGTTATTAAAAACCTTGATAATAGAATAAGTAATTAAAAATATGTTTAACCCAGCATTGACTATAGGAAACAATATTTAATTTAACGGTTTCAAGTTAACGATAGAAATTTGAAGAGCTATTAATCTGAAAACTTATCTTGTTAGAAGATTCTCTTGCTTTTTAAATTTCTAGAAGGTTAATTTCTCGACATTTTTCAACATTTCAAACGTCATCTTTAGGAAAGTACTATAAAAAATAAATAAAGAAGACTTTACAAGATAATAATATGATAAATTTAAATGGGATGAGATAAACTGAAATGACAAATTTAACTTTTAAGGTTATCAAATGGGCTAATGAATTAATTGGGATTGTTAACATAATTAAAAAACACAATCCTAATATTGATTTTGCCACTCATAGTAACATCAAAAAATATTTAAAACAACAGGAACTTAAATGAAAATAACCAATACAATAAAAGTGAAATATATAAATTAGCCTGTGAATTTGATAATATTTACATTGTAAAACTAGCCACTTCTTAAGTGTTTGATATAAAGAGCAAATTTCTGATTTTAAATATGATAGAACAAAATCTAAATTTGCAGATAACTTAAAGAAAACTGATCACCAATCCAAACCCATTAACCAATGCATGAAGCTCCTTCAGCATTCAAATAAAATGATAAATTAGACAAATTACTATTTCAAGAAACTTATTGCACAACAAGAGCATTATCAATGAAATACTTAAATTTGTAAACCAAACGCTTGCTAAAACTTAAAAATCCCTACCAAAATTTATAAAACCCCCAATTTCCCCAAATCTCCCCCGTTTTTCCCTTCAGCATAGCGAAAAGACCTGATCAAGCCAGTGTCGCCAAAAATAGTATCTCACTTATTATCCCCTTTTACATTTTTTTTTCTCCATCCACACTTTGTCCGCACTTTAGAACAAGTAGTTTTTTCAACTCATTTCACTTTATACCGTGCTTTCAGAACTGTATCAGATATTTGAGTGGTTTCTTCTTTGCCAACCTGATTCCCTTATATAATGCTACTGTGAATGTGCTGAATGTGCTGAGTTTGTAAAGTCATCGGTAATTCTACAAAGCCACTGGTTCACTTGAGGAATGTAAAAGAGTATTTACTATTTCACATACTCGCCGAACATTTTACAAAATCACCGATGAATTTACAATATTACCATCAACCACCAGTAGGCAAGTTAGGTTAGCTTATTTTAGCTTAAGTTAGGTTAGACTAGGTTAATTTGGATTTGTGTTCTATATTTCTATCCACATACACTAGATATTTTATAAAATCACCGGTTAATGTAGATAATACAGTTCATGTTTCATACTTTCACCAAACTGCATTGGGAAATTTATAAAATCACTGGTAAATTTAGATAAATCCTATTATTTATTAAATAAACCATCGCTTTCGGTGATTCTATACATTGACTGGTTATTTTACAAAATTACGAATTCAGCACATTCACAGTAACATCTATATATCTAGTTTACATCACGAACTTTAGTTTAACATCATGAAGTGATTGAATCATTTTTTGTTTCTTCTTCGTCATATAAGTTTTCTTGTTCAACAGTCAACAATTCAACTTCTTTAACATAATAATGTTATAACATAATATGTTATAACATAAATTTACTCTATCTTTTAAATTTGTAATTTTATTTATTGTTCTATCTGTTAGCCTTAAAAATTAAATTTGTCAGTCTATGTACATTTCATCTCACTTAAATGTCTCATATTATTATATTTTAACGTCTTCCTTACTTTCAGTTTTGTTTATAGTACTTTCCTGAAGATTAAATTTGAAATGTCGGAACGTGTCGAGAAATTAACCTTCTAGGAATTAAAAGTCAGTCACGTTCTTTCAATACCTAATTTTTCCAATGTCATGTTGATATTAATTCTTTAATTTTTTATTATCTGGTAACCATTAAATCTAACAATATATCTCTAAGTCTAATATATTATTATATTACGATCCTTAATTTATTTAATATTTTAAATTTTCTAAAATGTCGGATGGCATTTGTTTAAGTTTAACACATGTTTGTGAGCAATTTTTCTAATTTATCTATTATTCTATTTCCTTTACTTTACAATATATTTATGGAGTGGAAATTTTGAATTCGTTACATAAAAACTCTATATATAGGCCTATATAAAATATATAAGACTCTTAATGTCCTTCTGTGGGTTGATTGAATTGATAAGAATATAACCTTGTGTGATTAGAAAATAATAAATATATTTTTACTTTATATCTATAGTGCACAACACAAAACATTCTTATTTTACTTATTTATTGTTTGCTATTTTTAGGTTTTATTCATTTCTTATCAAAATTACCATTTTCGCACCACTCATGTAGGCGGCAAGCTGATATAGACCAGGTCGTCATACAAAATAGGTCTGCCCCTACCCATCTATAGCTTCACTCAACTGATATTCATAAATTTACAAAACCATCAACGTCCAAAATATAATCTCCAGAGAACATGGGTGGTCATAAGTCCTCTATAATCTCCAGAGAACATGTGTGGTCATAAGTCCTCTATAATCTCCAGAGAACATGGGTGGTCAAAAGTCCTCTATAATCTCCAGAGAACATGGGTGGTCATAAGTCCTCTATAATCTCCAGAGAACATGGGTGGTCAAAAGTCCTCTATAATCTCCAGAGAACATGGGTGGTCATAAGTCCTCTATAGTCTTCAGAGAACATGGGTGGTCAAAAGTCCTCTATAATATCCAGAGAACATGGGTGGTCAAAAGTCCTCTATAGTCTCCAGAGAACATGGGTGGTCATAAGTCCTCTATAGTCTCAAGAGAACATGGGTGGTCAAAAGTCCTCTATAATCTCCAGAGAACATGGGTGGTCATAAGTCCTCTATAGTCTCCAGAGAACATGGGTGGTCATAAGTTCTCTATAGTCTCCAGAGAACATGGGTGGTCAAAAGTCCTCTATAATCTCCAGAGAGCATGGGTAGTCATAAGTCCTCTATAATCTCCAGAGAGCATAGGTGGTCTCACCAGTGTTCATGGGTTGTTGGAAGTTCTATATAATCAGTAGGTCCCAGGCTCTGATACACAAAGACGTGTCTGATTAACTCTGTGAAATGGTTTGGTCAACGACCGTACACTTCTATTGTTCCATATAAGTCTGATTTCGACCACAAAATTTCCCCTTGAGCTATACCTCTGCCAAGCAGGGACGTCGATAATCCCCACATGCAGACCAGCTATTTAAGATGTCATTAGTCCAGCAGACCTTACCTGATTGGTTGTTATGTTGCAACACCTGTGCTAATACCAGCCCAACATGTTGTGGCTGTGTTGGCTGACACACTAATTACTGGCTATCAGGGACCTCACCCGAAGATCAGTACGATGTACTTTAAATATTTCCCAAACATATACGTGGAGAAAGGATTAAAAAGTACATTGTGAATTATATCCTCCCTTCTTCCAACTCCAGCACACTATCCCTGCGGCCAAGAAAACCGATTATATTCATGTGAGCGTAGCGATAATAAAACGTAAGAGTTCGCCATTGTTTATTCTTTTCCACGAAACACAAACATTCCAATATTTACTTCCACTGTTGTCTGTTTGCCCGCTGTGGGCAAGAACCTCTGTTTACCCAACAGACACTAGATATATTCCTGATTGCTTTACTTCACAAAATGTTTTCAAATATCACTCCAATTACAAAAAGCTCAAGATTTGCAGTTTTTCTTTTGTTTTACATTGTTAATTTTTACTTGTTATCAAGTTGGCATTGTTTTATTTAATGATTCCAAACTTACCAAGACGCTTGTTCCATTCCAAGCTCTAGGGATAATGAGTCTATTTCAGGTACAAGGAGCTCTGTTTCAAGTTTACTATTTTAAGCTAGGCTCTGAGTCGTGTACTAAACAAAGCTTGTATAAGTAAACGCGTAGAATACATATTTAAATAAACCAAACTCGACATTAAATGTAATTATGACCTCCTATTTGTAGTGTGTCCTCGTAGCTCCAACAGTCTTAGTGCAAGGTGACTGGTCTCCAAATATTCCCTATATATCGGATATCATAAAAACATAAGTTTCTCTGTAAACAAGAAGTAATCCCTCAGGGAGGGTTGCTAACGCATGGAACAACGTTCTATGCCCACATGACCTAGTCTGGCATTGTCTGTGCTGGAAAACGTTGCTTGGTTTGGCTATTACTAAACTCGCTGGAATCATGCATAGGACTACTGACGACTTTAAATCATCGTTTAAAGTACAATCATCATAAGCACAATTAATTCTGACATGTTGTTGAGATATTCTTGAATCCTTGTGTTCACCAATATCTCCGATACGGTATGAAAAACAAAACCATTTTTCAAATGAAGTGAACTTAGACCGCGTTAGTCCGATGACTCTTCATTTGTTTTACGATGTTGAATACAGCTCAAATATAATAATAAGAGGCAGTCGTTCCCCCAAATGTCGCCAGCTGCCAGCCCATGTTGGGGACCTTGTACGACTACAATCCCACTGCTACTTTCAGTTGCAACATGAGAGTTCAAGGGGAATATAAGCTATCTGACATGGTACTAACGTGATTATAATTCCTTTTCTACCTTCAGTTCCAGTGTGAGAGTTCAAAAAGAGTTATAAGATAATCGACCTGCTATTAACTTAAGTACAATTCCACTGCCACCTTCAATTGCAATATGAGAGCTCAAAGGGAGCTATAAGCTAACTAACCTTGTATTAACTTAAGTACAATTCCACTGCCACCTTCAATTATAATATGAGAGCTAAGAGAGAGTTATAAGCTACTTGAATTTATATTAACTTGATTACATTTCCACTGCTACCTGCAGTTACAATATGAGAGTTCAAGGGGAGATATAAGCTAACTGACCTTGTATTAACGTGATTACATTTCATTTTCTACTTTCAGTTACAGTGTTATAGTTTAAAGAGAGCTATAAACTACTTGACTTGATATCAACTTGATTACATTTACACTGTTCAAGGGGAGATATAAGCTAACTGACCTTGTATTAACGTGATTACATTTCATTTTCTACTTTCAGTTTCAGTATTAGAGTTTAAAGAGAATTATAAGCTACCTGACCTGGTATTAACTCGATTCCACTGCCACCTCCAATTACAATATGAGAGTTCAAGGGGAGATATAAGCTAACTGACCTTGTATTAACTTAAGTACAATTCCACTGCCACCTTCAATTATAATATGAGAGCCTAGAGAATGCTATAAGCTACCTGACTTGATATTAACTTGATGACATGTCCACTGCTACCTGCAGTTACTGAGAGTTCAAGGGGAGCTATAATTTACCTGGCCCGTTATGAACTAGATTATAAGTACACTGCTTCCTTAAGTTAAAATGGTAAAGTTAGGCGCTATTTATAAGCTATATCTGTCAGCCCAGCATTGGTTGGAACTGTTTCATAATCTGGTTAATCCCTTGTATTCATGAGAACTCTTCCTTGTGGCAATAACGCGTCAACTCTTGGTTCTCCTATAATCCAACAGTGATATTCTGTTGTTTGGATGATCCTCAGTTACCAGGGGATGAATTGTAAACGTTTTCCAACTTGATTAGAATATTTATTTGCACTAGCTTGTGAATTGATTGATTTTCGATTGGACATATTTCACTAGTTCACAAGATCTTCACCGATAAAAACAAGCAGCTGTGAGGGCCACAAAACAATTTGACATTTACATCCGTCACAATCTGTAGCATAATGACATTTTAGTCACTCCTGTAATATAGGCTACTAGCACTACGTTATGGCCACTGGAATGAAAACTACCAGCTCTACTTTGTAAGTCACTCCTGGAATGTAGGCTACCATCTCTACCCTATGAGTTACACCTGGAATGTAGACTACCAACTATACTCTGTAAGTCCAGCTTTACTCTGTAAGTCACTCCTGAAATGTAGGTTACACGAACTACTCTACAAGTCACTCCTGTAATGTAGACTACCAGATCTATTCTGTGAGTCACTCCTGAAATGTAGGCTACAAGAACTACTCTACAAGTCACTCCTGTAATGTAGACTACCAGATATATTCTGTTAGTCACTCCTGAAATGTAGGTTACAAGAACAACTGTACAAGTCGCTCCTGGAATTTAGACTATATCCATCTCTACGGGTTTGGCCAGATTGACAAGCGTGCGAGCGAGCGCGTGATTAGCAGATAGCTCTCGTTAGTTGTTGACGAGGAGGCTCAGTAAACTGAAGGTGGTTTTTAACAAGTGATTTATTGTTGTGGTTTTCTCATCCTCTCTCCCCGCTAATGGTGATTCTTATTTGTAAAGGCCTACTTTGATAATATTGAAGTATTTTAACATATCAGTTTTACATATATATGTATATATACATATATATGCATATACTTTTCATTTCATATGTGTATATATATATATATATATATATAAAGGTATGGTTTATGATCTTACCAATTAAATTAGGCCGTTAGTAGCAAGTATGCTAAACCTATCGATATTAATAAAAATGTCAAAATGAGAAGTTTTCCTAGCACTCAATGAACCAACATACAATAATATTGCCTAGCGCCTGTAAACTAGATTGTACCGGGTCGAGCGTGCTCGCTCCAGTCTGGCCACCTCTCATTACAACCAATGTGTTCTATTTTATATTTTATTCGCTCGCTCGCTCAGTCTGACCGCCCCCTAAGGAGAAATAGCCTATATGGAGGGGTGAAGTAGACCCCTGTAGGCTCGTGCTGGGAGAATACGAAGAAGGGCTATTGTTGAATCAAAATCAGGGAGAATATTTCCCCCTCTAGACGGTCTAAGACACCGCGTTAAAAACTAAAAAAACATTCCCTATATTATATATCTTATCATTACTTTGTACGCACTGACATTTACTAGAGTAATACCATGCAAAGTATTTTTCTAGCTCACTTGTCTTCTTTTCAACGTACATTTTTATATTAACTTACAATAATTTACAATAAGTAAGTTACCATACTGTGGTTCTTGTTGGTAGTTACCATAAACACCCATCGAGTGTATTATAATTTTATATAGTGGGTCATTTGTTACTCTCAAGGCGGCTAATAAACTGGAAACAGCACCTCATTTGCTGAGCGAATAATATTTTGCATACAAATAAATTATAGTTTGAGTTAAATAATTATTTTAATTATATTTATTGTGAAGCGTATTAAGGAAATAAATTATACTTTAATGTAAGGAAAAATCATTGTGTTACATTCAATATAACTTGATATTATATTAACACATTTACGTCAAATGGGTAAAGATTAACAAATTAGTAAAATTAACAAGAAACCATTTTATTATGAATAAAAATTTAAAAATAATGTGGATATTAATACAATGAGATTATAGAGTGAGCTTTAAGTTAAATAAGTCAAGATTAAATAAATTAATAGAGTTGAGAAGGAACCATTTTATTATGAATAAAAGAGTCAAAAAGCATGTGGATGTAAGTATATTATGAAATTATTAGTTTTTGTTAAAAGAAATGAACTAATAACTATAAAGTTATTAATCTTAACTCATTTGACCTAAAGGTGTTTATATAATATCAAGTTATATTGTATATATCATAACAGTTCTTCCTTATATTAAAATTTAAATAACTCTTGTTTCTTAACTCACATAAAATAATATATCAAAACAAGTAATGTCACGGAGATATATCAATTAGTTTAAGCCTGACATACCTATTAATTCATTAAAAAAAGAATAAATAAATCTAATTTAGCAAAGCGAAGGTTCAACTAAGAGAAAAGTACTAAAATATAAAACAATATCATTTCGAACATTTTAAATGTGTAATTATTAGTTTTAGCTAGTGTTAAGGTCTGTCCAAGACAGTTAACCAACCTAATAAAAATGTATCTTCAATTGATATAGGCATGTAAGGTCGAGCTTTGTTTGTTCAAAAATATACATTTTTGTCAGTCATTACATAAGAGTGGATAAGATGAGAGTGAACTAAATTAATTTTCTTTTTATCAAATAAAGAAATCTAAAATCTGGTTCAGGTTCTGTTCCGTGGTTTATACTATAAGTGTGCAAATGTTTCAGTGCTATAAGCGATACAGGAACTTCTGGGGGAGGAAAGTGGTAAGACACACATACACATTAGGAAATCATACATACATATTTCAATAGCGCTTAATATGTATATATACCATATATGTATATCGTTAGAGGGCTTATTGGTTTTTAGGTGTGAGTGAAAATTTTCAGTTTTTTGGTTCTTCTAAGCTTTGAGATTATTTCAAATTTGGTTTTTTGAGAACCCTTCCAGCTTGGGGATCACCCATGAGAATTTTTGTTTGCCAAATATTCTTGTAACCATTTTTTTTTAATTAGAGGCTACCTGCATACAAAACTAGTTTTAAGCTTCCTTTTAGGATTCGATTTTATTTTTTCTTCGGTTTTTTTAAACCCTCCCTATTTTGGAAGCCCACAATGGAAATTTTAGGTCACCGTTCAATCAGAGGGGGAAAAATCGAAAATCCGGTTCAATTAGGTTATGTCTCATGGTATGTACTCTAAGTTTGAAAATGTTCAGCTTTCTAGGTCATACAGGGGCTTCTAGAGGGTGCAGAAAGGCACACACACAAACATTAGTAAATTACATATATGTGGTTGCTTTGATCGATGAGGCTTGCACTTTTTACTGATTCGTAGTTAATGGATCGAACAATACCTTTATAGTTTTTGGAAAGGAGTGTTATATTCAAATTATGCATTTCGATATAAAAATAACTACAGTGAATTTAATATCACATGCGGGGACAAAACCAACAGGTGAAGTACATTAAACATAAATGTGTTGATTTTCTAAATTATTTAAAATAATTATTAATACATGTGTTTTCCATATTATTAGCTTGGTCCCGGAACAGATTTATATTCAAATTTAAAATGAACTTGATTGAGTATGTTTTAAAAAAGTTTCGAAATTGAAACTGAATTACTTTTGTGTTTGTATTATTTTAAAAGTGATTTCCTTTTTGTTAATCAGTAGAAATAGTTGTATATATATTAACACTCCCCTTGGATGCTACTGAGGATAGTTTCAGAGCTATCAGATACACGTAGGAAACTCATATAGTTGGTAATTATCTCCTAGCATAGTTTGAGAACTAACATCGTGAAAACCCTCAAAGTTGGTAATGATCTCCTAGCATAGTTTGAGAGCTAACATCGTGAAAACCCTCAAAGTTGCTTATGTGCCACTTGCATAGTTTGAGGACTATAATCGGTGAAAACCCTCAAAGTTGGTTTTGTGCTACTAGCATAGTTTGAGAACTATCATAGTGAAAACCCTCAAAGCTACTTATGCGCCACTTGCATAGTTTGAGGACATATAATCGGTGAAAACCCTCAAAGTTGGTTATGTGCTACTAGAATAGTTTCAGAGATATTATATATACATGCGAAACCCATAAAGTTGATTAATTGCTCCTAGCATAGAACCAAAGATATCAACTACACATATGAAAACCCACTAAGTTGGGGATGTGGTGTAAAAACAGCTAGTATATTATTTTAAAACTCGTGTTCTATATTGAGAATATTTTTATAACTATCTCTAATGTTTACCTGGCAGGTTTTTCTTTTATATTTCTGTCACAATAAATGCACTTTTAGAATGTAATGAGGCTCCGGATAAAGTAGAAATCTAGAGACTTTGTGTAACTCATTAGCGCAATCTTCATTAAGAGTTTCCACCCTTGTGTTAATTTCATAATTACTTTCTTTCATCTAGAAGAGTGAATCCCTCTTTATGAGGGCACGCCAAATCAAATTAGTGTTAATGTTTTTTATTTGACTAATATTGTGCGATACAAATTTAAGGTTCCTATTAAGTATACATTTAGGTAAACTGAAAGGATCTCACGTAGTTCATTTGCTTACTCTAACAAACATTTTAAAGCTATATAGGCCTACCAGTAGTTGAGACTTATTCAACTTATTTGAACAAAATTACAGAGAAAAACACTTCTCAAGTTGTGCAGCTTTGGTTTGTTACTAAATAGTTGAATTAAATTTAACGACATATTTATATATCAATAACATATTATTTTATAAATACTTATCAACATGTAGCGTACACGTGTGTATTCCAGTAAATTTGTCATGTACAATGTCCCAGTAAACTTCTCAAAAACAATGTTCCAGTCAACTTGTCGCAGGCAATGTCCTAGTTAACTTATTAAGGACAACGTTCCAGTCAACTTGTCATGTACAATGTTCCAGTCAAATGTCTGTGACCAACGCCCCAGTGAACTTGTCACGTACAATGTTCCAGAAAAATTGCCGTAGCCAATGTCCTTGTTAACTTGTTATGGACAGTGTTCCAGTCAACTTATCACTGACACAGTATTGATGTAGAAGCATTAGTTTATTCTGCAAAGGATGGAGGATTATTAATTGTCCTTAAAGTCCAGGTTCTTTCTGCGACCACTATTATCTTCTATTAAAGGACTACGTGAGGAGCTACACGAACTTAATGGATCAGGTAGATAACTTTATTACTTCCACTGAATCATTAAATTATTGACATAGTAAGTTGTATGTTCCGAATCAGGTTGAGTTCATGGAGTTTTTGTTAACTTAGAGTTTTACTCCTTCTGTGGATCTAGAATATAGTGGGATACTGTGGTACCATATGGAGCTGTACAATCCAGGGAAACTCCTAGCCCCACGGACAATCCAGGGAGACTCCCAGACTCAATTACACTCCAGGGAGACTTCCAGCCCCAAGTACACTTCAGTTAAACTCCTAGCTCCAAGGACATTTCAGGGAGACTCCTCGTATCTAGGACACTCCGGGGAGACTCACAACCCCAAGGAAATTCTAAGGAGACTTCCAACTCCGAGGACACTATAAGAAAACTCTCAGCTCCAAAGACTTTCTAAGGAGACTCACATCCTCAAGACATTCCATGTCTCGAGGGCACTCTAATGAAACTCCTATTCTTGAGACTCTGCAAGGAGACTCCCTGTCCCTAGGACTCCTCAAGAAGACTTCAGCTCCAAGAACTCTTTAAGGAGACTCTCATCCCTGAGAAAGCCCATGCCTCGAGGACAATCCATGGAAACTCCTGCTCTTGAGACTCTGTGAAGAAACTCCTTGTCCCAATGACTCCTCAAGAAGACTTCAGCACCAAGGACTCCTCAAGAAGACTTCAGCACCAAGAATTCTTCAGGAGACTCCCAGCTCTTAGATAATGCAAGCCCGTCAATAACATGTAATGCCATCATTTCCTGATGGTGTGATCTTCTTATCAGCGACACTTAACTAAACTAACCACATGTGTTGACTTTTCTTATCTGTTGGGAGGGGATCGCTCTGACATGAAGAGCATGACGTATGCTTCAACACACACATATGCTGGACATTCCCCTGGATTATACTTCCTGTAGTGTTGAGGTGAGCAGAGAGTAGTACGAAGAAGAAGAGCATGGATTGATGGAGGGGATTGGTGGATTGATTGGTAGTTGAAGGGATGGTAGTGTGTATACGAGGGTATATGGATGGTTATATTTATGGATTGGTGTATGGAAGTGTGAGTTTATAGATGTATGTACGTATATATGAGTTGCTGTAAGGATGGGTATATGGATGTGAATTTGTATAGATGTCTGTTTGGATAGGATGTGTATGTTGGTGTATTAATTGGTGGGTGGATGGAGGTGTATATAGAAATAGATGTTTTGGTGAATGTATATATGGGTTAATGAATTTGGTGGGTGTATGATATGGGTGTTAGGGGTGGGTAGATGTAATTATGAGTAGGTGCATCAAGGGGTGGGAATATGTTTGTATGGACTAATAATGGGTGGGTGGTTTAATGGCTTGGTATATATATGGGTGTGTTGATTTACAGATTTTTTAGAAAAGGAAAGGTATTTTAGTAAGAATGTTGCGATCAGCTGCATCTTATCGGCATTTAATACTTTGCATTACCATAAAGCATATATGATATGTGAGTGAGGGATTAACCAAAGAGTAAATTGACTATATAGTGAGCTGAGAATACGCTGGGTAGTAGTGTTGCTTGCTCATTTGTCCACCTCTCACTTCTGGGGACTTATGTCATTTGCATAGTTGTCCACCTCTCACTTCTGGGGAGTTATGTGGCTTGCTTGATTGTCCACCTCTTACTTCTGGGGAGTTATGTCTCTTGCTCATTTGTCCCCCCTCTCACTTCTGGGGAGTTATGTCACTTACTTGATTGTCCACCTCTCACTTCTGGGGAGCTATGTCACTTGCTTGATTGTCCACCTCTCACTTCTGGGGAGTTATGTCACTTACTTGATTGTCCACCTCTCACTTCTGGGGAGTTATGTCTCTTACTTGATTGTCCCCCCCTCACTTCTGGGGAGTTATGTCACTTACTTGATTGTCCCCTCTCACTTCTGGGGAGTTATGTCACTTACTTGATTGTCCCCCTCTCACTTCTGGGGAGTTATGTCACTTACTTGATATGTCCCCCTCTCACTTCTGGGGAGCTATGTCACTTACTTGATTGTCCACCTCTCAGCCCTGGGAATGCAGTAGTTATCTCAGCCTTGGGGAGGGCTGTAGCTTGTTCTGTTGTCCCCCTTAAGGCCTTTTTGCTAAGTATTTCTTTAGTGGATTTGGCTACAGCTCAATTCAGCCATATTGCCAGAATCTATAAGATATTTTTGGTACCTATTAAGCTTTTCTAATCTCTTTTGTTAACATGCCTCTAGCATTTCCAATAAAAAGATACAGGGAATAAAAATTAGTATGAATTTATATACATTATAGTGTTCCTTTAGCCGTCTTTCATCAAATAGATAGTGCCAATGTAACATTGTCTTTGCAGTCTATGATCTAAGAGATAGTGCCAATATAATATTGTGGAGTGTTCATCTAGCAGTCTTTGATCAAAGAAATATTTCCAATATAATATTTTAGGTTTTCTTCTAGCACTCTTTAGATCAATTAGATATTTTTTAATATATCCTTGTTTAGTGGTCCTGTAGAACTCTTTGATTAAAGAGGCAGTGCTCAATATCATCATGTAATATTTTCTTATATCACTTTCCCAATAAAGAGATAAATAATTCCATATCAGTCTCATAGACCCTGTTTTTAATGTACCAAAAGCAGATTAGTTAGGATGTTTGAGAGTATATGTATTATTCCAGAAAGAAAACACACAATAGTAAGTTTAGCGCTTTTTATTGGAAGAAAGCGGATGATTTGCATGAAACAAAATTGACCGATCGAGGAATAGAATAGGAAAGGAAAGATGGCCTATGTACACCCTTGCTTTATATGTTTTAGCCAATTAATGCCTATAAAACTATTTAGTTTTTCCTAACTTAATTCCAGGACGATAACAAGTCAGATTTAAGATTGGGAATCCGCTTGGTATTTAAAAAACCAGCAATATCTTATATTAATAAATTGTTGCCCTCCGAGTGGCAACGAACCCAGGAACTTTACACTGAGGGTCAGATCGACTGCAGGAACAAATCTAGTATTTTACGAAAGGTCTTGCATAACACATAATATATTGGTTTCTGGCTCTTCATCTTTAACAAGAGATTAGAATCTAATTATTTTCGACCAAGTTTATTTGAAATTGAAATTGGCCATATGCCACAAGAACCATTTCCGTGTTTCGTCTGAGGTTGAGCTTTTTCTGATATTGGCCGAAACATAGTTTACATTGATTTGTTTGGAGTCAAGATATTTTCACATCTCCTACCCTTGATTTGTCAGTGTTCTAGTGCTGGGTCATGGGACGTGCCTCACTGGCGTGTTCAAGTGCTGGTTCATGTGACGTGCCTCACTGGCGTGTTCAAGTGCTGGTTCATGTGACGTGCCTCACTGGGTGTTCAAGTGTTGGTTACATGTGACGTGCCTCACTAGGGTGTTCAAGTGCTGGGTCATGGGACGTGCCTCACTGGGGTGTTAAAGTGCTGGGTCGTGGGTCGTGCCTCACTGGGGTGTTCAAGTGCTGGTTCATGTCACGTTCCTCACTGGCGTGTTCAGTTCTAGTTTATGTGACGTGCCTCACTGGGTCTTCAAGTGTTGGTTCATGTGATGTGCCTCACTGGTGTGTTCAGTTCTAGTTCATGTGACGTGCCTCACTGGGTGCTCTAGTGCTGGATCATGTGATGTGCCTCACTGGCGTGTTCAGTTCTAGTTCATGTGACGTGCCTCACTGGGGTGTTAAAGTGCTGGGTCATGGGACGTGCCTCATTGGCGTGTTCTAGTGCTGGTTCATGGGACGTGCCTCACTGGCGTGTTCAAGTGCTGGTTCATGTGACGTGCCTCACTGGCGTTTCTAGTGCTGGTTCATGAGACGTGCTTTACTGGAGTGTTAAAGTGCTGGGTCAAGGGACGTGACTCACTGGCTTGTTCAATTGCCGGGTCATGTGACGTGCCTCACTGGCATGTTCAAGTGTTGGTTCATGTGACGTGCCTCACTGGCATGTTCAAGTGTTGGTTCATGTGACGTGCCTCACTGGAGTGTTCAAGTGTTGGTTCATGTGACGTGCCTCACTGGAGTGTTCAAGTGTTGGTTCATGGGGCGTGCATCACTGGCGTGTTCAACTGCTGGTTCATGTGACGTGCCTTACTGGCGTGTTCAAGTGCTGGGTCATGTGACGTGGCTCACTGGAATGTTCAAGTGTCGGGTCATGTGACGTGCCTCACTGGCGTGTTCAATATCTGGTTGATGTGACTTTCCTCACTGGTGTGTTCAATTTCTGGTTCATGTGACATTCCTCACTGGTGTGGTCAATTGCTGGTTCATGTGACGTGGCTCACTGGAGTGTTTAAGTGCTGGTTCATGTGACGTGGCTCACTGGAGTGTTTAAGTGCTGGGTCATGTGACGTACCTCACTGGAGTGTTCAAGTGCTGATTAATGTGACGTGCCTCACTGGCGTGTTCAATATCTGGTTGATGTGACGTTCCTCACTGGTGTGTTCAATTTCTGGTTCATGTGACGTGTCTCACTGGCGTGTTCAAGTGCTGGTTCATGATATGGTCCAAATTGACGTGTTCTAGTGCTGTTTCAGGTAACATGCCTTGTTGGCATATTTTAGTGCTGGTTCATGGAGTGTTCCTCACTTACCTGTTCTGCTCCTGGGTCATGAATTGTACCTCACTGGAGTGTTTAAGTGTTGGCTTTTGTGACGTATATCACTGGTGTGTTCAAGTGTTGGTTTATGGGACTTGCCTCACTGACCTGTTCTATGCCTAGTTCATGTGACGTGCCTTACTGGTATGTTCAAGTGTTGGTTCATGGGACGTGCCTCACTGAAGTGTTCAAGTGCTGGTTCATGTGACGTGCCTCACTGGCGTTTCTAGTGCTGGTTCATGGGACGTGCCTCACTGGAGTTTTCAAGTGCTGGTTCATGTCGCGTGCCTCACTGGCGCGTTTTAGGCCTGGTTCATGAGACGTGCCTCACTGGAGTGTTCAAGTGCTCGTTCATGTCACGTGACTCACTGGCGTGTTCTAGTCCTGGTTCATGGGACGTGCCTCACTGGAGTGTTCAAGTGCTTGTTCATGTCACGTGGCTCACTGGCGTTTTCTAGGCCTGGTTCATGGGACGTGCCTCACTGGAGTGTTCAAGTGCTTGTTCATGGGACGTGCCTCACTGGAGTGTTCAAGTGCTGGTTCATGGGACGTGCCTCACTGAAGTGTTCAAGTGCTTGTTCATGTCACGTGCCTCACTGGCGCGTTCTAGGCCTGGTTCATGGGACGTGCCTCACTGGAGTGTTAAAATGCTGGTTTATGAGACGTGACTCACTGGAGTGTTCAAGTGCTGGTTCATGGGACGTGCCTCACTGGAGTGTTCAAGTGCTGGTTCATGTCACGTGCCTCAACTGGCGTGTTCAAGTGCTATTTCATGTACCATGCCTTACTGGTGTATTTTAATGCTGGTTTATGGAGTGTGCCCTACCTACCTGTTCTGCTCTTGGGTCAAGGAGAGTGCCTCACTGACTTATTCTGATGCTGGTTCACATGACGTGCCTCACTGCCGTGTTCTAGGTCAGGTTCATGTTACATACCTCACTGGCGTGTTTTAGTAACAAAGAATCTTAACCTGGCAGGGCAGCATGCAAGTATCGATCTTAGGTCGTAGCCCAACTAAACATTTATAATCCCTCTCCCCTTTATTTACCATCTTTAACGACATTGAGGGTTGATTGGGGGGTTGAAATGGCAGTGACATCACCCACCTCACCATCAATCAACCAACGGAGTATCAATAGCGTGACAAAGTCCAATCTTACCTTGACCTTCTGAATGAGGTACGAGTAAAGATTGTAACATCAGCGGGGTGGAGACAGTCGGGCTCCCACGGGGTCGAGTGCAAGACTCCCGACCACATCAGTCGTGTACTTGACCTTGTGGGAACTAGTGGTCAAGTAGCTCTCAGTCGTGTACGACTTCTACCGATAGTAGTCGAGTATTATTTGCCTGGGTGGTAAGTTCATGACTACTTTAGTCGTGTACAGTCGGTTAATTCTAAGCGTGTGCCAGCGTGAGTTATGACAAAGTGGAACCGTGGCGTGTTAATTGCTTTTGTCCTCACAGCTCAGTTCCTTGCACAACGTAACCTAATGTTCTTCCTCTGTGTATCCATTTCTTAACTCAAAATCATAATTTTATCTTTTCCAAAACCTCGTTTGTATCGTATGCTATTAAATCACACACCACTGATACACCATGCTCCTCTAAGTCCCTTGGTTTTTAACATGGTGACATCTTCCACTTAACTGGGAAAATACAACGTGTGAATGACCAGAGTCGTGGATGGTCCATAACACCTACCGGTCAAGTAGTTCAGAGATGTCGACGGTCGTGAACTTGACTCCGCGGGAACCCTCCTTTAAACTCAAGTTGGTGAGAGGAAACAGTGGTTTCTATTTGGACTTCATAATCTCAATATTGGATATCAGGGAAAGAACAAAGAGAAAAATAGTTGCAATGTTGGATGTCAGAAATAGAACTAGGAAAGGAATAGTTCCAGTGCTGGATGTTAGGTACTCAACTATTAGATAGATGGTTTCAGTACTGGATATCGTGGAACAGAAAAAAGAAAGTAACAGTTCCAGATCTGGATATCATGGAAACAACTAGCAAGGGAATAGTTACAGTCTTAGCTATCATGGAACTTACCATCAGGATGGTGAGGCTAAACTTAAAGATAAGTCCCAGAAATAAAAAGTAAAAAATTCCCTATTGTAACTGTCAAAGTGGTTTATCTTGTTTCAGACCGAGTCTTGGCCTTCCAGATAATACATCCTATCCAGCATAGAAATGGTGATAGCTGACAGCTATCACAAGGTTTTATTGAAAACATAGGTTGAAAGTCATTTATGTTAACATAAATGGAAATAGTTATTATTTTCGTAGTAATATTAGACCTCGGATCTTTAGGTCTTAAAAAGTTCAGTTTTAGGTGCCTAAAATAGCCTCTTGGAGTGAGTTAATTAGGCTTTGTATAACAGAAAATAGTTTGTAAAAATGAATTCAGAAAAAATTTAAAATATAAAGACTACACCGCTTTTCATTAATATCTATCTTTCCTACATCTTTCTTTAAAATAACACACACACACGCAAAAGAGTAAATACTATCACAAATTTCAAATATATTCAATTAATTTACCATAGCTCCCTCACAATAAATAATCAATACTTTTTCTAAGTTTTCCGCTGTAAAGATATGGCGTTTGTCACTTAATATTAATTTATATGCTGAAAAAGAGCGTTCTACATCCACTGATGTGACGGGAGAGTATTTCAACCTGGAGAAAAGATTATTCAGGATGTCACGTTCAATTTGACTTGACTTTCTTGTCAAAATGTCAGCTACAGCACAAATACTCTTCAGTCCTATGTTCTTCTCAAGCGCTCCGTCCAATTTTGTTTTAACTTTCTCCCCGGCTACTCTAAGTGCTTCATCTACTTTTTGCCTTGATTTATAGAAAAGCTCTGTTCATATATGGGCTTCCCTGTCCTTTTCAGGACAGTAATAATTCCCTCAAGGAATGTGTGGTGGTATCTTATGTAGGCCAAATCTTTATGAATAGATGGAGCGTTAATAGTATTTCTAGCCTTGGATACGTAGACACCATTCTCCTCCAGACTGGTCACAACTTATTTGACCTCCAGTAAATGGTCATTATAGTACTCAGCAACCTTCAGCCATGTTCCCCATCGTGTGAGTACAGGTTCTGTGGGCAGAGGAACATTTGTAAGCTTCCTTCGAAAATCTTATACTCTTGTTGGAGCTTTGATGGACACTTTATTCACTGAGGAGATAAGTTTGTTCAACCTCGGAAACTCCAGTTTAATTTGATCCGCCACTCGGTTCAGGTCATGGGCAAGACATGTCACGTGGACAAGAGAGGGTTAGAACACCTTGAGTAACTGCATTGCAGGAGTCATGTAGGAAGCAGCATCTGTGAAGGCAAGTAGCACTTTATCCTCGTCAGGATTGAGAACCTTGAGTCCAGTGTTGACAAAATGAGCCACTGTTTCTTGGTTTGGTTTGCTCAACTGCTTTGTACAAATCAGATAAGCTCTAGATGGTGCATGAGGATTCAGTTTTACCAACAGCTAAGTTTGCTATGTACCAACCAAGACGGTCAGTTGTTTCGCCAAAATAAATCCACAAATGTGAATCTCCAAGGTCCTTTGGTATCCTAGAGATTGATCTTCATACGTAGGTTGCACATAGTTCTTCCGAAGCGTCGATTCTGAAGGAAATGACTGATGACACTAATTTTCTAAGAAGCCTCAAGCCATTGACGAATCAACGTGGCTTTAAAATGTTTACTTTCGGCATTGCAGTTACACGGTGACTTTTCAACAAATGATTGCTTCACACTGTGAGTCTATAAAAACAGTGAGCTTGTCTGTGACCTTAGCAAGTTTCTAAGTGAAGAGGCGAGAGGATTCAGTTCGACACTAGCTCAGTATGCGATATGGGGCTACTGACTAGTTATAGGTGTAGAGCGCGCATGAAAGGTGAAAGCCTTTTTTTCAATGGGATTAAGATTCCTGGAAATACCGGAGATAGGAAGGGATTGCTAGCTGTATTCTGTCTTTGATTTGTACAAGGTTTTCAACCCTCAACTAAATTCAGTACAGTCAGTTTGGAAAAATAATTTTCACAAGTGCTGAAAATAAACTAGTTTCTTGTAATATTTTTACAAAACAGGCATATGTTAGGGTATCGATGTAAAATAGGCTAAAATAGGTCTTAATGCCAAAATATGCAGATTTAGACACTAAAATGCTGTAAATGTATGTTTAATATCCATGAAATGAACATATACAACTTCCTGTACAGATATCTACCCAGGAAGAGAAAAGGTTTTTACTTAAAATCCGAGGTATAAACTAATAATATATTATTATCAATCAAAAGTGGTATCAAAGGTTTCTAATAACACTTCACTAAGAGTCACTGTACATTATTGGCTTCTATTGAAAGAACAAAATATATTAATAAAATATCTATTATGTTATTTGTTTCATGATTGTGGCAACGAGGGATAATTTAGTACACGAAATAATAAATTAAAAAGTATTATATTCACGCTTGTAACGTCTTATAACCCGCTCCAGTGGCAGAATGGTCTAAACCACAGGGATCTGCAAACTACAGCCCGTGGGGCAAATCCAGCCCGCCACCTCTTTTTGCACAGCCCGCGGGCTAAGAAAGAATTTTATATTTTCAAATTCAAATACAGCGGCATTTTTCGTATCTTGATGCAAGTTCAGAAGACATTTCCATATTTCAAAATCCATTTGACCGTTTAATTTAGGAGCTTCCACCTACCCTTCAATTTCAAGTGATTAATCTGCAGTATGATGACATGCTAAAAGGCAAATTTCAAGAGAAGAATCTAACAGAATTCTATAAATGTCTTCCAAGCAATGAATATAGTTAATTAAGATAATATACGCGGGGTTTTATAGCTGTATTTTGGCAGCACCTACCTGTGCGTAGAAACATTTTCAAATATGAAATAAGTAAAATCTCAATACAGGTGAACATTTGCATTCAATTTTTTGATAGAGAGTGCTAACTTTGAACCCCAATTTGGCGAAATGTTAACTCAAAAAACGCAATCTCATTCTTCTTATTAGTAGAGCTGTATTTCAAACATTATTGTAGTCTACTTATTATTATTCCGTCACATTTTGTTGAGTAAATTTGTGAAAACTTTTTTTACTTGTTGTTTAATTAGGCAGGCCTACCTACATAAATATCCTTGAGTTTTCCTCTGGATCCGCAGAGCCTAAAATATATACTATTTGGCCCCTTACGAAAAATGTTTGTTGACCCCTGGTCTAAGGCATCACTCTCGTGTTGGACTGGCCTGCTGATAACTAGTAGATTGAGGTTTGAATCCCGGTCGGGTCCACTGAGGGTGGTTTTTCCTTAATGGTTTCCCACTATCCTTCCATGCAAGTGCTGGTGGATTAGCTCTAAAATAACTCCTTTATTATCCCTATCCCATTATAATAATTATCATATACGCATATAGTCTGAAAAGGTAGTGAGGAAATTAATAATAAATGCATGTTTTTATAAATTAGAGAAAGATTTTATTTTGTAAGACACGCGCATTATAACCGAATACTGTTTGTATGACGTCATTAACCACATTCACTTATTACCGGTTCACCATATTTATAAAATATATTAAAAGAAGACAACATTTTATAAGCTCTCATTTACAGTATTTTTAAATGGAGTGCAGACGCCATTTCCACAAAAATAGAAACATCCAAATGGTTATCTTGATAAGTTCGTATTTTAATCATGAAAAAACGCTTAAAAATAATAATTAAAAACAAATTATTTGTTTTGAATGTTTTGACAGCTCAGCATAAGGTCTTGCAGGCCATATGGTTTGGCGAGTGGATCCATGAGAGTGGCTCTGGTAACATTTCTAGCTGTAAGTTACCAACACTCACTCCTACTCTGGAAAAATTGTAGTCTGGCCTGCAATGGGTTCTTTAAGCACTTAACCGTTCAGGCTATATGCCTATGTAACCATTATTATAATGTGTTAGGTATTAGGGAGGTTTAATTTAGAGAGAGCGTACCCACATTTGCGTGCAGACAGAGTGGAAAACTATTTAGGAGAGCTACCCTCAGTGCACCCGACCGGGATCAAACCTCGATATCCCCATCATCTCCAGTCTGGTATATTGCGAGAGTGACGTCTTAGACCATGCGGCCATAAAAGTCGGTCCCTACGATGTTGATCAATACAAGATTTATCTACACCCATTATAATTGCTGAGGGAAGTGCGGGTCTTATGGAGAAAACTATTATCTTCGTTTTCTCTCGGTTAACTGTTGCCAACTCTTCTCGCTTTCAGTTATGTCTGAAGGTGGTGTAATAGGGTAAGAACCAACCTCGACTTACCAGCGTTGCCAAACTTGCCTTGTATTTGAAAAGAGATTGACCACACAAAAACAAGAGGATGACAACGCTCTCCCTCAGCAGTGATAACCATTGTTCTTAAGTGGGGAGGGGAGCTAGCCCCTGTTAGCTTGACTACGACCAGCCGTACTACTATGTGTAATGGGTGCTGTGTTGAACAGGGAAGGACAAAGGTCAACCAATGCTGCAGTGTAACCTGCATTGCTCACGTGCTTTCTTTGCTGCTGTTACTCGGGCAGGGGAATGATGTGTACACTTTAAAAACCAACTTAGCCTAGGGACAGAAATAATTGGAACTCAACACACCACCATGAATAGAAGAATTTGTAACATTTAGGTTGGATCAATATAATTTTAAATGAATATTGACAGCCCCTTTTTTCTACAAAATGTTATTAGCTCTACACTTACTCAGCCTTTACACACATCCAACAGTAGAGATAGTCCACGAACCCCACAATGTCCCTAGCTCTGTACTAGTCTACTCTAGTCACTCAGTCAAGAGGGCATAGCAGTATCTAGACCAAAGACCCTAGCACTATCTCAGGTAAAATGGCCTGGCTTATAGCATTTACCAAATTAAGCCGTGTCGTGGGTTGGTGTTGGCAGCTTTACCCTGCCCCCGCCCCTTCTCTCTTTTTAAGACCGCTATAATTCACCCTCAGATAGGATCTCTTAAGATAGGTACTATCCTCGCGTTATTCAAGTGGTGTGACGGTGTTTGTACTGAAGGTAGCAGTGGAGGCACCAAGATTTTGGTTGGAAGAACAGTAGAGAAATTTCAAACGTATTCATTTGCGAGTAACATTGATACCATTTTACTATTTTATTTGTGTTATTCTGTAGGTATTGATAATATCTTTCAAAAGGGATAGCTGCAGATAATATGACATTATGTATAAATATATTAAAATAGTTTCAGTAACTTTAGTAACTAGCTTTTAATGTTCTTCCTACCAAAATCATACCATATTAATAAAGTAGGAAGAGTAAAGGGAGTAATTAAAAAGGAAAATAGGTTCATATATATATATGAAGGTGACTAGAATGTATATAGGAAAGAACTATGGAAATAAATAGGTAATTGCTGGAAGATAAACTAGTTAGGGATCGTGTTATCAACTAGGGAGGGATTAGGTAAAGTATCTATGTAGAAAATTAGATATAAAATGAAGAGGATACTAGAGAGCATCTGAGGCTACAAATAAAGGGAAAAGTAGGTAGGAAACAAAGCGGGAATAAATAAAAAGGAAGAGAGCAAGGTTTCTAATTGCTTTTTTTTCCCCACGAAATATTTTCACCATTATTGAGACAGTACCGTTTTTAGTTTTTATTTTGGTTTGATCAAAGAATAAAACTTTAAAGCTACAGTATTCTTTTTATTCGTTTAATTTAAACTAAAATTGTGCAACAGTTTGATCGTAATGGTATTTTTTTTAAACAATTAGTTCCTGCACCAGCTTGCAGCAGCAGAAATTTGAAGATGTTATCTAAAATTTTTGAAATGACCATTCTAAATAAAATATAAAGCAGCCTATTTACAAAGTACCAGGTTAATGATTTAATTTTTCTTACCCAATTCTCCATAATGCCAGTCATTATCGAGTTCCGCCTTTCGCTCAGGCAACTGATGTTACCTATCAGCTTGCCCCAGTTTGACACGCTCATTACACTCAATCGTAGACAATATTTCATTAATCTTAATGAAAGCATGATTTTTAAATAACAAGTGTTCCTAGAGCCCCAACTTTTTACAAGCTAGATTCACAACTATTTTTAAAACAAACAAACCTCATCTACCGTCTCTTTCCCAGACGTGCTACCCCGTTGTTCAAACTGTCCAATTCCCGTTAACCAGTGTTTTCACACGACTTCGAACCACATTCTAAAACTAACTCGCCCCAGGATTTTAAACTGTCCACAGTGACGCCACCCTCGATCATTACAGAAGCGTCATGTACTGTACAAACTTGCACAACATACGAGTTTATTATTATAATGTAGTATTTTCAGTGTCGTCAGTTAGCGGTGAAATTAGTGAATATTCTAGTTCACAATTTATCCTTGTATTTGCTAATGATACTGCCTACAACACACATGTATATGAAATGTAGTATTGTTTCTATCTCACGGCGTCATTAGTGGGTGAATAACCCTGTAGCCAATCTCCACAAGTGGCAAAATGGCCATACAAGTTTGGCTAATTTAAGTATGCCAATTCTATCAGTAAAATAAACTTTTTCCTGACGGAATCTGTTGATTGCAGCTTCATATTCCTACATTTCATTGGAAGAGAAATAATTGTCAAACCCTTCTTTAAATTGTCTTACATTTTACATTTGAACAGTTTTCTTCATTTGCGTCTGAATAGTCAAAGTTTACTTTACATGTTTTGAATAAACCTGTTCAAACAGTGTGTGTTGTTTTAAATATTTAATTGAGCAACCTAATTTCTCAATTTTTATATGGTGTGCCGAATTTCACTTCTCTTTCGTCACACCTCCATGGCTACATTGAAAATTATGTTGACCACCTTTGGTTTAAATTGTAGAAATAATCTACGTTACTTGTATTTGCTAAGGATACAACCCGCACAGCAATAGTGTATGATGTGTAGCGTTGTTTAAATTTAACGGCGTCAGTTGGAAATAGTTTGGGTGGAACTTAGAGCTAAAGAGGAGCTTGGCCAAGTCCACAAAACAAAAGAGGACTCATTCTAAATAACTTGTGTTTGTCTTTGTTTAATACCAAATTATATTTATTTTATAAAAAACTTCATGTTTAAAAAAATTATGGATAAAAATCAAGCTAAAATGTGGTATGGCCTTTACTTATTAGTTGTGGTGCAATGATTACCGATACAAAAAGCATGTTGTCCACTTAATTACATTAGTCAGCCAAGCCCCTATAATTTCGAAAATAAATTACATACATAAAATAATTGTACCTATTAAATTGACAAGCTTATGAATCGTCCACAGGTATTTTACTTTCTTCAAATTGTTTAGCCATTGTGCTCTCTGCACCCAGGATTACATTATCCGCTGAAATAAAAGGTTCTAAATGTTAGTGCACTGTATTTTGATGATGTTTCTTGTACAACAAGGACTATGTAGTGTTTCAGAGCTAAGATTAATCGGGTTTTGTTCAGAACCAATAATTTAGTTTCTCATTCTATCAATTGAGCTATAATTGGTCGATTAACCGTAGCTTGTTTGTCTTTATCTGGCGTGTCACTAGTATATCTCCAGGCGGGAACTTCCCAAGTAGGTCAGGGATGTTTTATTTCCTGGTTGTGATAAATGTACGACAGGAAGAAGGAGACTTGTTTGCCCAAAATGTTTTGTTCGAATGATAAATTGTTTTTAAAAATATCCACACGTTTGTTTTAAAATAATAGCTGGCTGTTGTCACGATAGATATTAATTAAATTAGGCTTTTAGTACTTAGTTAAATTAATTTCACGTTTACAAACAAGCTTATTTCAGCAACAGGACTTTAAACTGATTCAAGATAGGCGGCATCACTACACAATCATGTCACCTGAAATTAAATGTTAAATACTCATATTAAGTGGTATATTTTCATTTCTTAGCCATTTGTATGAATTGCAGGTAATATTTATACAAGAATACTATTTTATTAATATGGATTACTTTCTTCACTGTAAAAGTATTTATTTTACGAAGACGTTAAGGGCCAAACCGTAAATAAATATATTTAGTAAACTTATTCTTGTCAATTTTATCCATTCTTGTAGATACAAACGTTAAAATAATGTTCAACCGTTATTAAAATTGTTAGTATAGTCTCAAACTTTTATACAAAGTGATATTTTAGATATATTATAAATATTTTTGTTGTGATATCATTATTAAAATATTTAGTTTACCAGACCAGTTTTATATTTTACCATCCCTATTTATTTTGACTCTTATTGTAACAAAGAACTGGTCTCTTAAAGACATTATTCATAGTATTATTATTTCAAGGACAATTTAGCGTGGGTTTTGTTGCTATAGAATTTAAATAATACTTTTTTTAGCCATGTTTATCTAAGATTTTGTAGCTAGTGCTACAAAACAAAGTTAATATGCAGCAACGTTTGAAGGAATTTTAGTTACCTGAGCGTATATATATATATCAAGAAGAGTATAAAACTCGTCTGCAGACGATGGCCATTTTGTCACTTTCATAAATCAGCGATTGGTGGCGATTAGGAGAACTATATTTACTCGACCTATGAACGTACTGTAAGCTAGGGTAACCTAGCGACTAGACATTGAACTAAGTAACGATGTGGAAAGCTTTGGAAAAGGGACACTAGAGTTTTTCACCGCGTGTTTTAAATGGAAATACTTTAGATACATTTTATTTTCTATTGTGTAATTGGTTTCACAGACTTTTAATTTTCAATCCTTTACTCTTATTTTACGCCGTTCTAATTTATTTTCTCTGTTCCATTTAGTTTATTTAAATTTATGACAAGCTTATCTTACCTCCAAGGCGAGGTTTTATCTATGACGATATAGAACTTTTGTTTTTAATGTGTGAGAACTCGTGACCTGTAAAGAGAGAGGCACCAGGTTTTCATTGGAAGAAAAAAAGGGAAGTGTGTTTCGCTCCGCCAGAAACTGAAATTTAAATGGTAATATTTACCCATCGACGAGTGTGAAATATCACGATAGAAAGCCCCAGGTTCAGTTTTCGGCTTGGACAATTTGATATAGCATATTTCAACTAAGCTTCCGAGATATCACAAAATTAATAACCAGGTTGTAAACCGTAAATTTTTTGGCAAATCATATAACTCCAAGTATTTTAACTTTTACATCTAACTTTATCAACTGCGTCTTACATCTTCAAACTTATTAAAAATTGTTTTTAAGCATAAAAAACTTTATTTCTTGACGTAAATATTAATTTTAACTAAATTCATACTTTTATTTATTTGTAACATACCCATTAATTGTTGAACTAACAATAAGGGAATAGACATTCCATTAATTTGTTCCTATTGTTGTTTTTATTATTACTCTAATTTCAATCGCAAATGCTTAAGACTATTCCAGGGATAAATTATTTCAGTGAACAAACTGTTTCAAAGTGCCAAGAGGCAATAAAAATTTACTTTATTTTCTGAAACATGTAAAATTTTAGTGTTATATTTTAGAAGTACTACTAGGGAGGATATTTAAATTTTTTGAAAGTAAACAAAATAGCACAAGCATTTATAATTGCATACAATTTTTTGTATTATTTTATTCATTGTTGACCTGAT
Organism: Timema bartmani; assembly: GCA_902151455.1. Taxonomy (NCBI): domain Eukaryota; kingdom Metazoa; phylum Arthropoda; class Insecta; order Phasmatodea; family Timematidae; genus Timema; species Timema bartmani. The sequence goes on from CABFWB010001262.1 coordinate 36,634, forward strand.
AATAAAGAGTTTTTTTCATTGTTGTTGTATTGTTAATACGATTGTTGGTGACTATCATCTTCATTTAGGCAACTCTAGATGATAGGTAATGTTATCCAAGAAGGTCTTGACCTTGTCTGGTCATGAACTCCCAGCATTCCAAGGAGGAGGTTTCCAGAGGTAAGAGCAATGTTTATGGAGCTATCCAGTAGTCCAGAGCTCATAATAGTTTCGTGCTTATCTAAATTTATTTGTGACTTTATTAAGTCTGGCGCACAACATTATTTTGTTTATTTTCATTACTAAATTTATTTTATCCTTGTTCATCCTATTTGAGTTTTATCACCAATTATATCACAATTATATACATTATTTTTTTCTTTTGACAGACTGTAGTAAGGCATCAGGTAGTAGTCAGGTATCACTCTAGCATCTACCTTGTGTAATAGTTGCTGGTGTTATTATAATATGTCCTTTGAGATATTCCTGGAGTCAATCTTAGGTACTACTTGCTCTCGTCATATAATATAACATTAAAGCTATGTAGATTAAAAGTATGGACAACGACTGTCATGGCATATACCGCCAAGGATGGGCTGTGATTGACCCACGTGACTTCCGCGCTTGCAACTGACCTAACTAGCATCAAACAGACTGCTGGGCTCTTATGGAAAATATATTTCTTTTGGGACATTTTCATTCACTACTCGAAAATTTGTGGAAGTGTTGAGATTTTGGATGTAGACCACAGCAAAAGAAGGATGTAAGATTACATTTAATAACTTCTGGACCAAAAAATTAGAATAAAGCAGAAGATCTAAGCTTAATCGAATATAAAGATTAAACTGGGAGTCGGGGCAAAAAAACACCTCGCGAACTTGTGATTTAAGCTATATTTGATATTTATTTGAGCTTATTTAGGCTTTACTTAATCATACATAGCTATGTTCTTAGTGTTCTTTTTTTTTTTGTCGTGATACAACATCTATAAATTGGCATTAAATTTAAAAAGCTGGTCCCAGAACATCAAACTTAAAACAAAATCTTGTGCGTATTTTCAAATAAATACTTACGATATGTATAGTAATCGTTTTTACAATGATAATGGCGTGTTCCTTAGTTTATGTTCAATATACTTGCAGACGTAAATAAAATAATGATTAATTATAGCACTGAACCGTTGTAACTGCCACTTTTTGCTATGATGTCATTGATCTTGAAAGTGTATTTATATTTTGTGTTTTGTATATACATAGCTAATCACGCCGTTCCCTTACGGAGATGGCAAGAAATTATGCATAGCTAAAAAAAACAGCAGTTCTGTATGTAACCCGTTACTCAGAAAGGAGGGGTACAAATACAAACAAAATAAGTTCAAAGGGGAAGCGGCAAAACTCAAACAAGAATAATAGGAGTGAGTAATTTGCTTAGGATAATTCTGGGACGTCATATGTCTCCAGAGCACGCAACTCATCCCTAATTGTGGGAAGAATCACCACGGTCTACCTCCAAAAACCTTAAGAACAAATAATATGTATATATTTAATGAAGATATGCAAAATAAGTTTAATTAATTATACCCAGGGATAACGTGATTAAAAAATAGCATTAAAAGATTGCAAGTCCATAATAGCGTTTTATTCAAATTTATATCAACTAGTAACAACATATATAAAATGTAGGAACCATCGAGAATGTTACTCAATGCATTAATAAACAATGGTGATCTGCGGTTAAATTTTTAAAACCCGCTAAATGTATTACTTTACGATCTTTCCAATACATCGGATAAGCGATTAGCATTATATATAACCAATTGAAACCATCGAGAATGTTACTCAATGCATTAATAAACAATGGTGATCTGCGGTTACAGTTTTAAAACCCGCTAAATGTATTATTTTACGATCTTTCCAATACATCAGATAAGCGATTAGCATTATGTATATCCCATTGAAATAAAAATAACATTATTAAAAGTGTATCTTTCTTTTTTTGTTTACTTACACTAGAAGTTAATCGATATCAGTGGCCATAACCATCCCATTACATAACTACCCTCTCATTGCTCTAATTTTAGAGTTATGATAACTTGTAATTCCCATATTTTTTATAAACAATTCAAAAGTTTAACCACGACTTTTCCAAACAAGCAACAAGGTCCAAAATGGTCACGGAACTCTGCATTCATACTCTTATCTACAATTACTATATGCACAATAAACAAATAATTAATTTCAATCTTTATGGCAAAAAAAAAATTTGTTAAAGTTTTTCCTTTACATATGGCCGATAGTTATATCGTTCCATACTACTTACAATGCCCATGTCAGACAACATCTAACCCAAGACATAGCTGACGTTAAATATTACTAAGATAATGTTCTTAAAGTATTTCCCAAAACAAAGAGTATAACATTAAATATTTTGTGTCAATGATTACATAAACATTTCTAAATAACTTAAACGTGAAGTTTCCTTCACTACGCAAGTAGTCCTCAAAAGTTCAATTTTTTAAAGAACCCAGGATGATATTAATATTATAAGTTAAAGTGCCAGAAAGGAATTTAGAAAAAATGTATAAATAAAAAAAATTAATTAAGCCAAAAGATAAACTTTTCCTTACATTATAAATGTTTACGAAGCCTTAACTTCACCTTCCCAATTCCAAGCCGTGTCCAAGAGTAAAGTCTATCTATTACAAACGGTCTTTTATATGGTACACAAATTTGTCGAACACGTAACACGGATCACAGGGTGGTGGATCACAAGGTCAACACGAGGGAGGGTGCATGGCAACGAGAACATTCTGTTTTCTTCGAGAAAACACTGGACGGCAATGGATGCATCTTATTGGTCGTTGAACTGACTGGTTGGCTTTGAGCAAGGCGGTGGCCTCTAGCGGGCTAAGTTTTACTCTCTATTCGGGGCCGTCAGTTGTTGACTTGGTGGTTACATGACTGGACGTGTAGTTTCGTTAGTCCGAGACAGTGAAATAGGGTGAGTGTTGAGGTTGTATATATTGAATTATCCTTTTTTACTCGTGACTTGTAGCAAGAAAATGCTACAACTGTTAATTACATTAAGACATCAACAATGTTATTTTTTGTATCAGATATTGCACAATTTAAAATACAAGTATGTTATCAATTTTCTTGGAGACCTTTGCATACACAATAAAACATAAGATGAAAAGTTACTTATGGACCTTGAATGGGTTAGACCCTAAATTGGCCATCTCGTTTCCCTATAACCCCCCCAGGAGGTGATGCTCTTTATGGCCAGGTGCACCTACAACACCAGGATTCATTAAATTTTTTCATAAATTTTTAGCCCTTATATTGCCATAAGAAAAAGGCACTAACATATGTTTGGGGCCCTGAGCTGACAAGGGGTTTTGAAATACTAACATTAAGGTTAGTGTATATCTGTACTGTGCATGCTGAACTTCTCTATTCCCTTCTTCGTATCCATCGATGACTGAGAAATCTTCTCCAAACTAGGGAGGAGGGAGGGAGAATTGGAAGTGTTATCAAAAACACTCTACAGGTAATAAATACTCTTATTACACAAGAATCAAGTCCAGGAACACGCTCAGCCAAAATTATACTCCACCAAGTAATATTCCGTTCAACTATATTGGCGAATAAAAATGGCTGGAGTAGCATCCATGCTATGTCATAAGCACCTGTGTTTCTCTCTCTTGCCAATACTAGAGTTTTCCATTTATTGGTTCCTGATACTTATCTACCCGTTGTTGGGCTATATTTGGTAATATATAAAGTTCATGTATCAGCTATAACAGGCTGGTTACCAAGGACAAAGTAGTTCACAGCTTGGCTCATCTCATGTAAAGATTGTTAAGAGCCCATCTCAAGACCATTTAACAGAAAAATCGAATACAAGATTAAGCTCGAAACATAAAATGGATCAAAGTGTAGCTTTCTGCAGTATTCATTTGATAATAGTAAGATTGGGACAAGTCATTTTTATTCATTTTAAAATTATTGTTTCTCAATTTTATTGTATTTTTAAAAAGATGGTTCAACAATTTCACTGGTTTCAATTCAAAGTATTTACAATGTAAAATATAGGAAACGACACCCCTAAGCTAAATCTGGTTCCAGGTGTATTACCTACTTAAGTTCAATGTTATCTATGGGGTGGGATAGGCTCTGGAGATGTAAATTATTCCAATTATTTTCAGCTTTAGAATAAATATTGCACATTATCAAAAATCACCTAGAGGCCATTCTCATGTTGTTTTCTTTTATAAAATGTAACTGTTTTATTTTGATCCTGGGAGACACATTTGAACCTGGTTTGGTGGTGGTGGTGGTGTTAAATATAATGTGATCAATTGGCTGATGGTGGCTCGAAAGACCGAACTAGGTTAGCAAGCGAGGCATGCAGTGGGACTTGGTGATAGAAAAGGTCAGTGTAACAGAAAAAATGTTTTAATTTTAAGCGCCAGCATCGTCAGATGGTCTCAAGCACTCTTAGTTTTAGCTCAATGAAATAGAATTTATATTCCTCACAAATGGATTTTGTTGGGTTTTTCTTTAATAATTGACATTTTATTTTAATTGATATTTGTGTTAAATCTGTACTTTATGAACATAGTTTTATAATAGTATAGAAGCTAGTTCCTACTTGAGCCAAAATAATTTTTAACACTAAACTCTAAGCTTTGGTGAATCAAATTCGAGTTTCTGAAACTGCGAGAGTGAACTAGAGTTTATTGAGTCTGAAGTCAACCTTTTCAACCAATCAAGCATGGAAACATCATATACCTACCATATTAGTGGTTAAATTATAAGCTACAGCAATTTAACAAAATATAAATCCTATGAATTTTTACTATCAACATTATTAATAGTAGGAGTAATGAAATTTAACTTTTCAAACTGGCAGTCATATAAGGCTCAAGAAGGCACATGTATAACTTTAGTATTTTATTTTATTGTCCTGATTATGGAAATAGTGTCCTTTCTATTTAATGTATGACTGTCAGAATAAATACTCTATGTTCATCTTAGTCTCTCTCTTTTTAAATTGGGAATGAGGAGGGAATAAGAGGTTTTAATGTATTAAATATATATATGATGTATTCATTAAAGAAACTCAAAGGTAAGGAAATATATATTTAAAAAAAAAGTTTGACCCGGTATTCACACACATAAAACGTATTAAAAGTATATCAAATGAGGACGTTCAAAACATGAATCTCAACATTTGGATATCTCCTTGTGAAATCTTGAGCTAACTCTGACACTAAGAGCCAACCATGGCAAATTATTAGTTTACAAAAAAAAAAAAAAAAAAAAAAAAA
>CABFWB010001262.1:42114-53477 GCA_902151455.1 Timema bartmani
TTTTTTTTTTAATCTTTGAAAGAAAATATTACCTAGTCTACAAACTGAGTGTAGAAATGAACAAAATCCTATGACAACGCAATTTTGTCCTAATCACAATCCTGATATAAGTGAAACAGAGTAATAAATACTGTTACAGAAATATGTTGAAAAAAAAAACACATCAGAGTTCACTGGGGAGCATTGATTAAATATACTTTATTATAGAAACATATTGAATGAGCATCATGATTTCTCAAACATAATCTGTTTATTTTATTTATGTTAAGTACTCCTAAGGACAAGCATTAATTTTTCCTTTGATTTTTAGCAATGTAATAGCATTGTTTATCTATCCCTACTAGGAAAATCTTTAGTTTTTAATTTTATTTACTTGTTTTATTGTTTGCCTTTAGAAAATTTGAAATTTGTACCATATCAAGAAGGAATTTATTTTATCAATTTAGGAAATTTTGAGGCATCTCTATTTCCCGGCCCACTATTTATCAATTCCAAACTTTCCAACTTTAATGGTTATGTGGGGTAGACCTTTGATCAACTTGGCAAATTTGAATTTTCTTTCATGCTGAAAAGTAGATTTTCTAATTGTTTTGTAAAGGTTTCGATATCAAAATCCCAATCCCAATCAAGATCCTCTCTTTTTCAGTTTCCACATACCTATTTTGAAATATTAAGACTTACCAGGTTATCTGATATGATTTTTATGTGCCTGTTAATTTTTTTTTCTACCCCACAAAAATATAGTGTTATATAATAGTTGTATCAATTCAAGCTCTACCATTCCCCAGGACTCAATTTTAAAATTCCATAGGTTCAGACGCCATTCAGCTGTCAAGGAAGGTCTTTATACTTACATGCCGAATTTCAATTTTTTAATACAAGAATTTTTTTTTTTTTTGTATTAACATTGGAAATTTTGAAGGGACACACCCTTATATATCTCCTACGCCTTCATTTTGAAATTCCAAAATTTTCAACCCTTTGTGGTTGTTTGGAGTGGTCCTTGCATCTGCCCAACAAATGTCAATCTTCTACCACAATTTAAAGTAATTTATTCTTTTGGTTTTTGAGATTTCGAAACCCCTAATTCCCCCAGGTCCCTTTTATAAATATAATATGTTAAAACTTACTTGGCTATTTAGAGTGATACTTCTACATTCCTAGTTAATTTAAATTTTACACCCCCTTTATAGTGTTTTTTTTTTCCTACTTAAAATCCTCGCCCCACCTTCCTCCCCTACCCCTATTCCCTGGAATCCTAGTCAAAAAATTATTAGATTATAAGACTTTCATGGTTATTTGGAGTAGTCTATTTGCCTTCCCCGAATTACATCTTCCTTTGTTGTTTCAATTAGTTTCAAAAACTTTGAACACAACGGCCTCTCCATTTTTAAGCCCTCATGCTTATAAATTTCAAATCTTCTTGATCTATTTGGATGATTCCTCTAGCTGCCTGAAAGATTTCAATTTTCTACCTGATCAGGGTGTCCAGCCGAAATATATTTTAAAATTCCCCGACTTTTCCTGGTTTTCCAGAGACAATTTCCAACTTTTCCAGTCACTATATGGTTCATTCTCAAATTGAGGGACAAATAGAAAATCCAAAACTAAGAAAATAAAAATTTCAGGAAAAGTATAATTTACTAACTGATTATAAAAAATTTATTTAAGAAGTAAGTAAAAAACCAGCAGAGCTTGATTTTACAATTTTCTCATGTTTTTTTTTAGTTTTACCAAAGTGGCTACCCAGAATCCATCACTTCGCTAATGCAAATAAATATGTTATCTCTAAAATACAAATAAAATAGGTATTTTTACTAAGTATAACATATTTTGTAAACAATAATATAAAAAGATACATTTTTACTAAGCCTAATTTATTGAAATTAGGATTTTTAGGTGAAGCATCATACAAAATTCATGTGTTAGTGATAAATTTTCCAAAATGCATAGAAAATTAAGTTTTACATTTCTCATTTTTTATTTAGGTTTTTAATAGCTCAAATGTTAATAATATATAATAATATTTATTTATTTCCTAGTGCTGTTAATGAGAAATAAGTGATTTTACTGCCATTAGTGAAGTGACGCGGGTGTTAACGAAGTGATGTTTGGGAAAACAGAATTTACCAAATTTCACTTTACTAACGTGAGCTATGTGAATATCATTAGTTTCGTCACCTAACTGACGTTGGCAAGGTGATGGCAACATTTTTGTCACCGAGCAAGGTTAGCTAGGTGATAACACCATTTTTGTTACTGAGGTGAGTGTTAGCGAAGTGATGTTTTTGGCAGACTTTTATGTTTCATAACTATAATATAAGTATAAAGTGGCAAATAAACATTGAGGTTAGTTCCTGCCTCCATTTACGTTCAACTGAACTGGTATTGGCTTAGTTATTTCAAAAACTCTAATGATATTAATGTTAGCAAAGTGATTTGAAATTAACATATTCTATATTATTTACCTGAATTTTTGTACTTTGACCGAGTAATATAAAATAAACTTTTTAACTTATGAAATAACAAGAACTAGTAAGTACAAGACAACAACACACTATGGCTAATAGAGAACAGCGAAGTATTCTGGAAGGTTTTAGCGCCAAATTCAAAATATCATGTTTGTCCAGTGTGTTACTTGGGGACAAACAGACATTGATTAAAATGTCAAAATTCATGGATAATTTATTAAAATGGATTCTTTAAACAAAAATAACAGTATTACGGGAATATTTTATTTTACTCTTTTTCTTTATTTTTGCATAGAACTTCAAACTTAGAAATTAAGAGGTGGGGACAGTTAGTGAGGTGATGAAAGGGACTTATAATAATTATTTGGTCCCATTTGTTTTTAATGTTACCATATTTAAATGTTTCTATCAAGTGTTGTACACTTTCTACTACTTAAAAAAAATTGTTGCTTGTTTTAAAAATAACAAAATATTTATATAGGCAGGAGACATAAATTGTTCCTCAATTTGAGAATGACCAATATATTAAAAATATTATTTTATCAAGATTGCAACTTAATGTAAAACTATTTTTAGACACATATATTATCTGAAATTGTGTCACTCTATGATGGAGTTAAAGAATTTCACTCTAAAACAATGGGCGATCTAAGTTAGAAATCAAATAGATCCTATTGAGTACACCAGTACAGTTTAAAATTGTTGCGAGACACATTCTTTTTTAGTTTCTTCTTTCAGTAGCGTAATCGAGTTCTCACACATGCTCATATCCATGGCTCAACTTTGTCTAAAAACACGCAGAGAGAGGGATGAAAAGATGAAACAAAAATCACACATTGACTTTAAGAATTCAGATTAGCATGCTCAACTGTGTTTTAAAATATTTGTGGCGACTATTAACTGGAAGAAAATGTTATTTCGACCATTGTAAATGAAAGTTTTGAATTATTTTAATGAATGTGTGAAAAATCCAGAAATTTGATCAAATGCCCTGACTTTTCCCTGTTTTCCAGATCGCTGGACACCCTGCTAATCTAATTTTTTTTTTCTATTCATAGCTCACCCCCACCATTTCCTAGAGTGTCATTTTTAGATGTTTATGGTTATATAGGGCAGTCCCTATAACATGCTGCAAAATTTTGGTTTTCCGGCCCTTCTAGAAGTGGCCTTTTTTATGGTCATCCACACACCCACATACTTTCTTCTATATATTTAGATTACAGCCCCTGTTTACCCCTTTGAGGGTTTAATTTCACAAACACCTTAACAGATGCCTTTGACCCAAAAGGAACCGCCCTGCCGAATTTCAAGATTCCAGGTCCAGGGGTTCAGGAGATCCAGGGATAAATCCGTCAGTGAGCGAGTCAAGGCTTTCTTTCTTATGTATTAAGATTTAAGATTAAATCAATTAAAGATGTGGAACTTTAACTGTGTAATTTATATATGTGAAAAAAATTGTGTAATTTATATATGTGAAAAAACATTTTTTTAAATACTCATGTGGATCCGAAACAACCAACCAAACTATACAAACATGTGACTATATAATCTTTAAGTATTCAGGCTGGGTTTGTATTAATGTGCAACAGATTACTAATAGTGCTCAAAGAGTGCATGGAATATAGTTTGCAAGAAGTCAGTATGAACATCAGACAAAAATGATCTTTGCTTCATGTTTGAAATGCACTGTGGTAGTCATACTTGTTTATACTAAATAATTTTCTTTGTTTTAGCGTCAAAGAAAAAGATTGTGAATATGAGTGAAATAAAGGGGAAAATATTACATTTTTGACTATGTTATTGTGAAGTAGCTCCACCATAATATTCACAATAGTAATTAAATCCAAACCAAGTAAAAATAAAAATAAAAAATATTTTATAGTAAAGGCACCACTTGATTTAGGTTGATTTTATGTTTCAAAATATATAGTTTAATTAACGTTGTTTTTTAAAATACCTTATAGTATAGCAAGGAGGTTATGCCAATTTCTATGAATAAAGGAAAATCAATTTATCAATCATTTTAATTATCAACTGAACACTAAATGCTATCATACTTTAATCACTACATTACCTTATAAATCATTGTATTATTATTATTAGTAATAATAATAATAATAATAATAATAATAATAATAATTGTGTACTGTAAGCTATGCATTATTTACTATTAGTTATGAGTTATAAATTAATATAAACACTGCCTTATATATCTAAATAGAAGATCAAATGAAAAAAGGCTATGGTACATTATCTGTGTAACTATAATTTGTCTAATAAAAACATACATGCTAGCTACTATTTTAAAGAATACAAAACAAACAAATGAGCAATAAAAAAAAAGTTACTGTGTAAAACATTAATTATTGTATTTGTAATTTGTATTTGTCACACTATTTACCTACTAATGTGAACACAAGAACAACCAAATTAACCATTATAAAATTTAAATTTGTTTAAGATTGAATGTCTGCTGTGATTACTATATGGATTTTCAGTTATTTTTTTTATCACTGCGCCTACTACATGTTCAGGTTGTACACATATACCGATACATGTTAATTACTCTAATGGGGTAGGGATGAGAAACAAGGTATGTGAGGTAATCTAACTGTATTTGTATGATATTTAGGAAAAACCATCCTCGGTAGACCAGGGATTCAGTCCCCAATATCCCCGTCATAAGCAGGTCAGTCTAACATGAAAGTGATACCTTAGATTATTTGACAACTGATGTGAGGTTGATTTGGCGATAAAGTTAAACAGAAAATTAATTGATTCTACATCTAATAGTAGAATACGGATCACACCGTTAAAGACAGAATTGTTGAAAAAATATCATTTTATTTGATTATAATAGAAAAAATATACAGTCTATGTCCGTCCTGAGACTGTAAGGAACACATGAGTGAAAATCCTGCCTACAGTGGTTTAACTGTTTTAGATTAAGCTTGCCAGCACTGGAGGATCCTGATGCACTCTGGGAAGTGGAGAGGTAGAGTATTGCAAACAGAGTACTCTGGTGCACTCAGTGTGAGGAAGAGGAGAGAGATAAATATAACCTCAGAAATATTGTGTATTTGGTAGAAGGAAGAGGAATAATAAAGAAATAAGAGGCAGGGAGCCTGGAGCACTCACAGTTTGGCGAGAAGGGAGGTGAGTTAGGCATGTGAGGTAGCATCCACTATGAATCAGAAGTAAATTGGGAATAGTTGTGTAAATAGAAACGTGTAGGCCCAAAGTAAAAGTTAGAGGAAAGTGGGAAATGGATTGTTTTTATTGCCATGATATGTCCAGCGAGGTTGGCAATATCCGAGATTAGAGCATTTAAAAGCTTATTTTTATCACTAGTGTGTTACTTTTACTTTAGATAGCTTAATAAATATCAGTTTCTAAGGGTTGAATATAAGTATCTAAGGGTTGCTTCTGTTTCCCAGTATTGCACCACTTTACTCTCCCCCTCCCTTTAACTAAGTAGTCTTATTTAGTGGCCGAATGGTCTAAGGCTTCACTCTTGCAATAGACTTGACCACTAATGACGGGGAGATCAGGGTTCAAATCCCAGTCTAGTGTGCTAAGGTGTTTTTTTCTAAATGCTTTGACACACTCCCTCAATGTAAATGTGGGTGCACTTCCTCTAAATTCAACCTTTCTCACCTCTAACACATTAGCCTAATTAGTTTGAAGGCTCTATGCACATAGCTCTTACAGGTAGTAAAACGTGGTGCTAAATAAACTATTATTATTATTATTATTATTATTATTATTATTATTATTAGCACCACGTCTTACTACCCGTTCGGGTTATATACACTTACGCTAATGTGTAATGGTAGGGTGATTGTGAGATGAAATGGAGGACCTACAGTTTAACGTGGGATCCGAACCACGGTGGAGGACTGGCATTCCTCACATTCACAAGTTGTGATTAATACACGTCTTGTCAGAGGTGAAGGAAGGGTTTGGCAATCAGATACTAAATAAAGACCGAGTTCCTGCCTCATTGTTAGCCAGGTGGTGTGGCGTTCTATCACTCATCAAGATCTCTATCTTCTCAATCTTATGTTCGTTTGCACCCATTCTTATGAATAATATTAATCATAGCATGCTATACCCAATCTCTCGAGTTCCCTCTTGCACACATAATGATATTCCCGATGAAGCAGAACATCTAGGTCTTCCAGTTTATTAAGATTACTTTATATTCTCCAGTAAGAAGTGCCAAACGGATAAAACAACACTTGGATACACACACACCAATGGGACAGTAGCCTGCTAAAACATGTCCTTATGCATTGGGCTAGTGGAATCACAAATGTGCTATTTTTGTACCCGTTGAGCAGAACATAAAAAACCTTCTTACTTACTTTCCATTAATAATTTTTTAGGACATAATTTGTTTGGCAAGGTGAATGACACAGTTAAATGCATGATGTAAAATTTGAATCCACTTTTTTTCTATTCATAAGCATTTAACATGAGTGTGTTTAGCGAAATAATCCAAGGGTTAAGGCTGGAGAGTTACGTTAAAAGTATGTACCCATGTTAACAAGGAGTGGGGTCAGTAGAATTACATGTGAAAGCACACTCATTTAATAATGCATCCAGCAAAGATTTGAGCCTAGAATCCTTCACCAACAAAATCCACTCTATCACATTACTGCACCTAGGAATATGTTGCATAGCTTAACCCTCTTTCCTAAATGAGGTAAGCCATCCAATGCAATAATTGGCCAAACATTTGGTGCTCAATATGGCGAACAGACTTCCCATTCCTGTGTCTTCTATAACCCACCATGAGCGCAGTGTCAGGATATTCATCAAAAACGGATAAAGGAAAACCCTCCGCGACACAGCCTGGCTTTAGTGATGGGAGGAATTGGTGCTTCAGTGTATAAAGGCTCGCACTACTAATGATATGTGGCTTCATATGGCCACCGAAAAACAAGAGCAAAACAGATACGTGGTCAAAGGACAAGCTCTAAGCCAAGTCACAATATTTAAATGTCATCCTCTTGACCCGATCTGATTGAAAGACCCAATTGAATCTCAAAACCAACAGTCAATTAGTGTGCATGCATGCATAATTAGCTATACACAAGCAGATACCTCGACAGTTTTGATATGATTTGAAAGCATGTAAATCAACACCACACTAAAATTTTGAATACAGCCATTGTGACAATAATATAAAAAAGTTGTTTATTCACTCGAAAATAAAATATTTTAATAATCGGCTTGCTTTTCAAAAAGCATCATGATTCAACATACATTTCTGCTGAGTGTGAATTGCTGTACCACTTGAACATATTCTGCTACATATTTTTTGAGGATGTGTGAATCAAGCTTTAAGTCCAAAATTCAGCTTTAGGGACTACAGAGCTGTACAGCTACAGATGTTACTCTTGGTTACCCAGTGGGAACCTTAATTAGATGTCTGAATAAGTTATCCCTGGTTGAAACCACGTACGCAGTATCAACCCCTTTGTGGGTCACAAACAATTGGCCTTCATAGTTGTCCATCCTAGCACAAGAGACTACGTTTACGTTTGTTCATCTGAGTCCATCAACATCAATATACCCTGTATGGATTTTATCAGATTAACTCTTTCAAGCTTACCAATAACTGAGCAATGGCAAGGCATCAGTACCAGAGTGCCACAGGAAAAGGCAAATCTCTGAGCAATGTGCCCTGAAAATAATCCTCTAATAACCCCCAACACAAACCACCATCTTTTTTTTAAATCGTAAATGTTGGTCTATTTTAGTGCACACCTGGGGCCTAATGTCACATGACCACAAGTACATGTTATTGTTGTTATTTTTAGCCACGATCTAGATTGAGCCAAAAGTTATGGATATACAGTAGGAGCTGGCTAATTCAATATTGGTTAATCCAAAAACTCGGATAATTCAAACCCAGTATTGATTCCCCACCAAATTTGTATACAAACCAACGGTAAAAAAAAACACTTAATTCAATTTTAGAAAGAAATATTCGGATAATTCGAAGGCTATCAATTGTTAATTTGTTCGAGTTTGTACTTATTTCAAACATAACCAACGATCTTTATTAAATTGCCCCCATTTGCCAAGAATTTCATATAAAGTTAGAGATATTGACGCATAGTAAAAGTTGAAGCAGAGAAATCTACACCAGCAACTAGCTGGTTTCCTAGACTTGTCCTTCATCGCTTCAGTGTGTCTCTGTGATCATGTGATGCCCTGACTGAATTAAGTCTGTAATTTTCGTATGTTCATTTTTTTAAGTTTATATATTTTGTGTTTAGAGTTTTCTTGTTTGTTCATGTATGTATATACTTCTTATATGTGCTTAATATAGCATAATGTAAAATGTGTGTGTGGTTGTACGTAGCATATTTTGAGGTTATTGATTGTGTACCAGCTGCCTAGGTACTCATAAAAAAAAGTTAATTCAAATTGTGGATATTTTATATATTATAAGCAGAAGTGATTTCAGGATTATGCACATGGGAAAACTCGTGTTTTATTTTGATATAAGATTTAGAATTATTTGGTCAAGTGAAAAATGGAATATTTATTTACTATTTAACATAGGTACACAAAAGTTTTGCTAAATCCCAAAAATAGCTGCATGTACATGCAGCTAAAATTATCACAAGTGCATAAAATTTTAACAAAAAAAAAATATATATATATATATACACCCCCATCTACAGTAGGTCTGTGTGTGTCTGTGTGTGTGTGTGTGTGTGTCACTAATACTATAAAAGAATGAGTGAAAATGAACTTACCAAATATTTCACCCCCACTAGCATACTCTGTGACTAAATATATCATCTTTTCAGTTTCCATAACCTAAAACACATATAAATTCAAGATGATGTAATATTTAAATACTATTTTTAACATAAGTGTAACAAAGACTTAATTTAAGGGGCAGGATGAGATGAGGAGTGTGGCTGAGAGGAAATACACAACTTCATGAGAATGAGGAGAGGTTGGAAAAAATCACATAGTAAATACGTGTTAAGAACCATGCCTTAAAACACTGCTACTCCTACGAGTATTATATATATATATATATATACATACACACACACACACACAAACAAAATAAGTAAAAGGCACATCCCTAAACTATGTTGATTCCAGTTAGCTTGTATTATTTTGTTCTTGGTTTCAGACTAAGTTTTCATAAACTAATTAAGAATAACGTGGCTTATATTGTTTTCGATTTTATGTAATTTGGCTGTTTACAAAATAATTTATTCGATGGATCAATGGTAGGTAAAATAATTTATGTAATAATATTAGTAATTAAAATATGTTGAATATATTCATTTCATGGTATGTATTTACTTGCGATTTTTTAAGCTTATACAAATAAGAAGAACAAAGGAACCAAGATCCACCTTTATAAAAAAACAAAGCTTGTTCTGGATTTTAATAGAAGAACTCGCAGAGCTAAGGTACCTAAAAACAATTCAGACATATAAAATTTTAAAATTGGACATAGTTTATGAAATCCAATAATTCAAATCTATGGTATACTCGTAAATACCTAAAAACTATTCTGACACATACCTATTAAAAATTGATATATTTGATAGAGAATATGAAATACATTTCAGATTTATGGTCTAAAAACATGGCTTTGCAGAGTCTTGTCTATAAAGGTGAAGCTAACAAACAAAGAATATATGCTTTGATAACAATAGAACAATAATAGGCCTAACTAAGAAAGATGAAAATAGGAAAATTGGATTTGTTCCAGTGAAATTTAGCAATACAATTTTTAATTTCATTGTATTGTCACATTTACACTCACAAGGGGAAGAAAGTTTGAGCGTCTTCACTTTGAATGTTACTAAACTTTAGTTGAATGTTTTCATAAAATGAGAAAAAAACAACTTTTAACTGGTTGGGATTTCTAAGACAAGATTTGTACTCACTTTATTTCTGATATAGTGCATTGCATTGACCAAAGCACTTATGAATCCATACCCGCATAATGGTTGTAAAGCAAAGTTTGATCAATACAACAGCCATGATCTAAACAAATCATGATCAATTAAGATGGCTTGCGTGCTTACGGTACTTAATGTATGGCAATAAGAATTCAAATGTTCATTGCCAACAGTATGGTTTTAGGAAGGGCAGGTCTACCGAGGATGCTATCTGCGAGGCAATGAATTTGATCGATAGGTGTACGGGGAAATATGTAGTAGGGCTGTTCGTGGACATCTCAGGAGCCTTTGACAATCTTTGGTGGCCAGCCTTATTTAAGAGGTTGAGGGATATACGTTGCCCGGGGGATCTCTACAGGGTCTTTAGAGATTACTGTAGAGATAGGTATGCGACCCTGAGGTGTCCAGGAACCAAGATTAGCAAAAAGCTGACTAAGGGATGTCCCCAGGGGTCGGTCTGTGGACCGGTCTTTTGGGACGTAGGGCTCGAGCCTGGTTTGATGGAAATTGAAGCCCTCCATGAAACGGCGGGAGTGGTTGCTTTTGCCGATGACTTGCTCGTCATAGTCGAGGCTAGTTCGAGGGTGGAGCTAGAGACCAGGAGCGGGGCCGTGCTTGCAGGGCTTAGCTCCTGGTGTAAACGAGTAAAGATGAGCTTGGCACCGGCGAAGACGGCTTACGTGTTGTTTAGGGGGGCTCTAAAGAGGAACCCAAGTATCAGGATTGACGGACAGACCATCAGACGAAGTGAGAATGTCAGGTACCTGGGAGTAATACTTGATGAGAAGAGGAACTTTATGGCACACGTAGAGAGCGCATGCGGTAGGGCCCTAAGACTGATGAATAAGATAATCAATATTGGAATGGGCAGGTTTAGGCTGCCCATGCGGTGTATAAGAACGTATCATCAGGCGCTGCTTGCCTCCATCGTGGGCTATGG
>CABFWB010001262.1:54931-147310 GCA_902151455.1 Timema bartmani
GCGGCCCTGAAAACATGGTCCCAGGCGGTCGCGGGTCTGCGTAGCGGCGAGGGGTACCGGGGGCATTAAATACCTGGGGCGGACCAACTATAGTGTGAGATAGTAGGGTATAGTCTTTGATGGGAGTTTACGGACGATTAGGTTAAGTGTTTAAATCTACATGTAGTTAAAAAAAATGGTATAAGGGTAAAAATGGGAACAACCGTTTAATGTAGGAATAGCGCCTCAGTATATAGAATAGGCACTGGGGCAGAATGTAAGGATTAATGAAAAAAAAATAAAAAAATGTCACACCCACAGAAGTACAACACCTGTCCCTATCTTGAGCTAGTTCTATCCAATCCATCTTATTACCTCCCATCGCTTTCAGGTCCATTCTAATGTTGTCCTCCCACCTGTGTCTAGGTCTTTCCAATGGTGGGAAGGTTAAATTAAGAAGAAGTGTATTCATATGTGTGTAAAGAGAGTATAAAAACCTTAAGGAAAAAAAACTTGGTACCCTCGACCTATCATCAGCAGACCATATTTTTGCAAGATGACACCTCCTAGACCATTCGAGCACTGAAGCATTTGCCAGATTATGTACTATATCTACTTTTACATAATCATATGATCGATCTGCATGTAACTATATTCATAGATATTATTAATACCTATAAAATAACCCTTTAACAAATAATAAAATATCAGTTTTTGGCCACAATACAATTAGTATTCAGATGGATTGAGGTGTGATAAACTCCCTTACTTCATAGATCAAAATATAATACCAACATATGATATTTATGGCTTTAATTGATTGAGGTCTGTATTAGGATAAGGATGTAATGCTATGCTCGAAACTTTGTGTGCACCCTCGAAAATACACTGGAGTATTTTATTTATTTTGTTATTTATTGGCCTGGCATCTTACAAATTTTTTAAATCCAGGCCATTTTCTTCACAAAATATTCATAAATCTCCCTATATAATCTGTTCTATCCATTTTGTTTACAACTAGCAGGTTTAGCTCTTAAACTACCTACTTGAGAGCGCCCTATCGGAGTTGGTGCTCCGTCTACTTCATAGCATCAACATTTATTGCCCCATTCTGTGCGTTGTAAATTTATTTATCCTAACCTACCCCTTATTTTCCCTCTCTGCCTTACCCTAACTAACCTAATCTAAGCCTACTCTTAACCTAAACTAATATTAAGTACACTGGAGTACTCAGAGTTTGAGGATATATATCAACAGATATTGGTATTGTGGGAATAGTGGGAAATGGGATACTTGCCAAAAGTGTAAAAAGGAAATGCAAGGAATACCTTAGAGGGTTAGAGAGCATAACAAAAAGTGTACAGTTGCCTCTTCTGATTGTGACGATGAAATTAAAGGTGAGAGTAATTCCCAATGCCAAGATACCCAATCACTCGCAATTTGCTGAGAGTTACGTTTAATTACTTAACAACATTGTTTATGCTTAAATTTGACACAAATAAACTTGTTCATTTAAAAAATCCCCAGAATAGAATACTCTGACCAAATCAGTTATTTTTTGACCAACTCAGTGATTATTTTTAATGTTGAGTTTTATCTAAAATAAATTGTTGACAAAATTGTGTAACCAACCACTGTGTCTCTTCTACTAGTGTGTGTACTTTAATTATATAAGTTTCTGTTTTATCTATCTAGGCATATATATACCAAATTGTTACGTATGACAAATTAACATAATGTATGGTTTTTTATATAATGAAAATAAAGAGCACTCTTAGATTAATAAAAACTTTAAATACTTTACCAACCTGATACAGTCTTATTATGTGAGGATGTTGAAGTTTAGTCATTATTTGAATTTCTCGAAATATCTTCTTTAAATTATCTTCATCTAATTTTGTCTTGTCTATAATTTTTATTGCAACCTGAAAATAATAAGAAAAACTTAATTAATACTTGTTTGCGCCAAAGCCACCAGAATAAACAAAAATACAAACATCATATATGCCATTAATATTGACTCAATAAAATAAGTGTATACAATGCAAATGACAAAATAAAAGCAATCCTCGGGAATTCAGAATGAAGACCATACTTTGTTCATCCCACAAGAATTGTATTATTTTATTAAATATAAAAATTCACAAAAATTGATTGTTTAAGCTTGATGGTAAAATTAAGGTATCAAATAAGTTTATTCTAAGTATTTTTTTAAATATAAGGCAATCATTTTAATTAAAAGGGCAGTTTTACAAATTTATTAGCCCTTACAGTGGTTTTATTTGATCTTATTTAGTTTATGGTCAATTTTAGTTTTGCTTTCCCTTGAAAAAAAATGCGATTCAATAGTAATGAAGTGTCATTTTTTTCAAATACATATGTTCATATATGTTTGGCACTTTCAAGTAGTTTTTGGAAATTGCGAGACATTTTTGTGGCAGTACATTATTAAGATAGCCGTGAAGTAGTTATTACTAGATTGTTGAAACAGGATGTTGTAGTTTTGCCCACTTTATATGTTACAGCAAATAAGTTCAACAATTTAGTTACACTTTAAGCTTTCATTTGCAGTGGACTATCGTGGAGTATTGCAAGGGAAGCAGACCTTGTTAAAGTTGTACCTGTGATATGTTCTCACCCGCTTGAGACCTATTTGTTGACCAATCATACATATGTTCTGGTCTGCATGCCTCACACAGAAATGTATTCCTCTTAATACCTGACGAATAAGTGTTCTACTGAGGGATGTGAACAATTCACAGGTATAGTTTAAACTATAATGCTGCTTACCCGGGCAACACTTCATGACATGCCACTGTTCAGTTTTAACTATTTTGATTGAGCCAAAACCCTCCATTAGGTTGAATTCAAGTCAAAAACAAATTTTAATATAGAATGTATTCAATAAATTATAGTAATGAATATTTGTTTGAACTCATCCACTGGCCCTAAACGTAAATACTGTTATGCCATGTAACTTGGTTATTGTATGAGAGTAGCTGCTTGACGATTATATTATATTAATGGTATCAATATTGCATTTCATAGAGAACAATTTTTTATGTGGGATTAGTTTAGATATTAGTTCAAGAGCCATTAATTAAATCTTAATAATGGCCTTGTTGATTCAAATACTCTTGGACATATGGGATATGTTAGCCATGCATAAACAATAAATCTAACAAGCCAAAGTGATATGGGGTATTTCTATTTGTTAAGGGAATAATATTGAGTTACATGAATCTATTTTTACACAGATCATATTGAATTTATATTAACAGATCAATCCTGTTGACGGGATGCTTGACGAGTATGTTGGTATTAATAACCTTATGCAAAGTTCCAATATAGTTTTAAGTTTTTGCTTTCTTAGCTACATTAATAGTGGAAGGTAATCTACCAACAACATAAAAATCATGCCTTAGCTTTTACATTCAGTATAGCCCGGAATGTGGTTAAAATGTGTAAGCTAAGACAAGAAATGTAGTTCAGCATGTTTGTGCCAACTAGATGGAATGAAACGGAATCAGCACATCAGCGGGGTGAACTGATGCTCTTATCAATCACTCATGACACTGTGTTGAGTGTTGAGAAAATAATGTGAAATGCATTCTTTGAAATATTCACCGCTATTTCTAACTGTTCTGGGCAGTCAGCAGAGCATAGCTCATTATAAAATTATTTTTTTAACCCAATTGCATTAGTTAATTCTAAAACAATGATTTTGAACCACACAATTTTTAATAAAATGTTATCTTCAATCAATTAAATATTTAATTGTGTCATTCCTTTTAACTATTTTAATTAATATTTTCACATTAGTGTATGATTATACTATTACTGCTCAAGCCTTGAGAAGAATCAAGACATCCATTCGCTCAATATAAATGGATCTGCAGACAACAGAGAATAAGTTTTTAACTTCATGCACACCGCATTCACACTGAAAGTAACCAAAACCCCAGAAAGATTGCATGCAAGCTGGGGTGTAATACTACAATATAATCCATGGCAATAAGTTGAAACAATCTGGATCCAGACAAACAAGATTGTAAATTTCTACAATTATGGCTAGTTGCTGCAACGTTATAATCATGTGAATGTCCATTGGCTCCATGTATTCCAATATTTCCGACTATGTACATTTTGAAAATATAGAGTGGAGTAGATGCATAAGGAGGAGTTGCTAGTTAAGACCCACTCTCAATTTTTTTTAACAAACAATTTTTTTATTAATATAGAACTACACCAAACTGAATCACATTATTTATAATATATCTAGGTTATTTTGTGTTTTATTATTTGAGAAAAGGTATCAAGTTAAATATAATTTGCTTTTCTGAATCTTTCTTTACTATCCAACCAATACTGCTAGCCGAGCACTACAAACAGTATACCAAGCCAAATAGAAATAGTTATATAAATATATACAAGCATAAATTTTTGTTTTATCAATACAAATAGTAAAAATAAAAATAAAGTTTTGTAAATAACTCTTTTAACTTATTTTGTACGGATTCATCCTGAAAAATGCTCAGTCAGTTGATTGCAGATATATATTTAATATGAAAGATAAAAGAGAAACTCAGTGCAGTTATAAAAATTCACAGATCTACCAAACGAGCAACGAATGGTGACTGGCTAGAGTATGGTGTTACGGTATTAATGAGATATAATTGTCCCGTGATTGGGCGCCAATTATGATGTTACGGAATAATCGTGATATAATTGGTATTTATTGCCCCGTGATCGAGCGCCAATTATTACGAAAAACGGTGTTACTGAGATATAATTGTCTCGCGATTGGGAGACAATTACAACTTTCTTGAATTGATTGTGAAATAATAATAATTATAATAATAATTATCAACCTGTTGAGAGAGAGGATAAATCATAATGGCTCAATGACTAGAAACATACGTCATACCATGATTACTTTCACTATGGTGAATCTTATAAAATATCAACTTAGTAGAGTAGAGGCTATCACCATATTTTAAAACCATCAATGACAGCAACCTTTCATAGTAGGAGCCATAACCATGGTTCATTACATCATTGGAGAAAAAGGTAACACAACAGTTCACTATTAATGATTGGGAACATTAGTTATACCATGATTGATTATACCTCGGTGAATCTTATACGGTATTAACTCAGTAGGAAAGAAGATGCATCATAACACCATGTAACAATGAACATAATCATTCAAAGTATGAGTCACACCTTGGTTGATTTTACTATGGTGAAACTTATCTTATATCAACTTGAAAGAGTAGAGCTTATAATCATGGATCAAACTATCAATGACTGGACCCTTTCTAAGTAAGAGTCTTAAGTCATAACATAATTGATTTCACAATGGTGATATTTATAAGATGTCAACATAGTGGAGAAGCACATTTAGAATGCATTCCACACCCAATTTTATTTTATACAGATTGAAAGGAAAAAAGAGAGGGATCATGGGTGATTTGAACACGCTACCTTAAGATACTGAGCCAGGTACACTACACCATGAATATAATGAATATAGGGTGTGTTTATTCACGAGTCTGCCTTAAAGGATCCATTAACGTTAATAATTATTTAATAAATATTTCATCAACTTAACCTAGGACATCTTATTATAACCACGCATCCAGCTTCAAAAATATATCATTTTGGTAAAAGGATGAGGGTACACCTCACGCTTAGTTCCTCCTAAGTAGAAATCAGCTTTAAAACAACAAATCACTTCCAGTCATTCCATGGTGGAATCACCCAAGGTACGTTTCTCTAGCATAAAGGGTTCGCTATGACGTCATGACTAACATGGTGTAACTTTTGTTTAAACCATTTATTCATTAAAAATAATATTTCTAAGTCCTCACCCACCATATTAATTAGGTTATGATGAAACTTAAAGCAAATGCTTATGCAGAATGGATACACCACCTCATCCTTTTTAGGCATACTTTCTAAATGTTTTATCCTTAACTCCTTATCTTAGAGGGGTCACTCCCAATCTTCTTGGACGGCTAGCAGACGTCTTAACACTCGATTCCATAACGGCAAGTTCCCATTCACTTACCATGCTAATTCTTAATATCTAATACTGTACACTTCTCATCCTTTAAGATGTATAATGAACCTACCTTTTAACTATGAATATTTTCTACCACACCTCGGAGAAGGAAGCCATCCCATGCCGTGGAACAGGTTCAGACATGCATGTCGTCCTCCTGATTATACCATTCACACCTCACAGATATTTATGACGTGGTCTTGTTCCAGCCAGATTCTTATTAGACTTTGAAAATGAACTCCCTCGGTCTTCCCCTCTTGCAAGTCTTTACCTCCGTGCCTTCAAGCCTATAATCTTTAAGTTGAAGGAATTCAATGTATTGTACGCCTTAGTCTTAACTTTAAGGAATTAAAACATTGGAGTGTAATGGCATGCGGGTTGCAATGCAAGTAGTAATGAATATATATATAGATGTCTGACCAACTCATGTCCAGCCATCTCAAGTCTGACCCACACAATCATGCCCAGTGTATCTCATAAGATACTAACCCAAGTTAAACTAGGAACCATTCAAGGTTAAAGTTATACCCTGGTTTGATAAAACTTATAAGATATCAACCTAATGAGAAAGCTGATACATCTTTATGGTTCTAACTATCAATGACAAAACCCATTCGTCATACCATGATTACTCTCATCACGATGAAACCTATAAGATATAACTTTGTGGAGAAGAGCATGCATCATCACAGTTCTAAGTATAGCCATTCGACATATTTTTGTTGATTTTACTCTGGTGACACTTATAAGATATCAACATGGTTGAGTATAGGGTATCAAACTATTACAGTACAAAACTTAAACAGAATTCCTCACATTCACAATTTATCTAATGGAGAAGTAGAAAATAACCAAGCATATTACATGGTTGAGCGATATCACTTAAAAAAGAGACATGAACAAATGCGCAATGAGTGAAAGAATTTCAACAAATGTTCAAGAAAGTCCATCACAGACTCAACAAAAACAAGTTTAAAAAAATCATTAAAAACGAACTTCGTCTGTGTCTAAACCAGCGACCTTGAAAAATATAATTTTCAAAAAGATACAGGGAATCTACAAGGTACTTTTTAAAAATGATATTTACACTACACCGAGTATAAATTGATAAAAACAGTATATTCGTGCAGGCCCAACAGCAAAAATAAATGTCGTTCGGAAGGTTCAAATCGAGTAAAGGTAATCAGAAAAAGTGTATTATTGAGCAAGTATTATAATTTCACAATGATAGACATTATAAATATTAAGAAAAGAAAAATAATCAATTAGTCTTACTGGGTCGATATCAAAGAATTGGTGGATTGCCTTAAGACTACTTCACGTTTCCAAATCGAACGAACACGCCACTAGAAGAACTAAGCAAAGCAAGAATCATAGCATAAATTATTACATCAATCCCATCCACGCCTCATTCGTATCATAATGCCCAAACTGGAGATAGCACGTGGGCTTTATGAACCGGCTTAACGCAGCTTGGCTCAAAGAAAGATCATCATGAGTCTATATAATCTGTTTCAAGTGAATCTCGTGGAAATAATTCCACGCGCTTAATCCAAATAAAGAGGGATGTAGGTGTCTATTCAGTTATAGACACTGATTTAAAGTTCACGTTTTCCAGAAATGTCAAATCAAAGTGAAGAAAGTATAACGCCACAGCTATGAAATTTATCCTCTAAATTAAAAGTTTTTCCCATAGCATGCAAACCAATCAAGGGAGAAATTCTTACCAAACGGAATTTAAGGCCCGCATGAACCCTCATAACACAAACCACTATTCCAGTTTCATCATACACATGGCCAGAATCGTAGAGTAAGTCAATTGAACATTAATGAATAAGATGTGGAATATATTCAGCGCAAAAGGATCCTATAGTTGTACAACACTCCTTTACCATACAATCTAGCCCAAATATATGAAGAACGAAAGACTTTTAAGTACAGCGTATAATCACATTAAAAAAGAACAACTCTAGAGAAAACAAGTTTCTCGTTGGCGAGCTTTTGCGGGTTAGCAAACATAAGACATATAGAAAGGATGAACAGCCAACTGGTCCAGATTACTATTTAAGTGATTACAATCCTTTAGCCTAGCCCGAGGACCTATATTAACTTTCAGACCTATATGGAACTCTTCTGCTTTCTACTATCGTCTCATTCATAAACATACCATCATCTAAAATAAATTCAATTATAGTAGCTGACTCGGTGGAGGTGAGGAGTGATGACCGAATCAAAGATGGAGTTCTCGTGTAGAATGTTTCCAACGCTGTCTTCCCAGGACTAATCGTCCTTAACTATGTTGCAGGTAGCTGTCAGTCTAAATTACGTTCTTGCTGGAACTGGGCACACCAACTCGTCTTCATCCCATCTACCAGAAACATCTTAAGATGAGTCCAGTACTCTTACTTCAATACTAGGCTCTCTTTGGCTAAGTCGACACAAGCGTTTTTAAATACCAGAGTTAAACATAATATGCAACAGTCACGCTTTTCTTGAAGAAATCCGCACGTACACACTTCAAAAGCCGCCGGAACATTTACTTTAGAAATTACAAGTGTGCAAATAAATCAACTGCACACTAAAATAAATTCTAAGCTTAATGTTCTGGACGCATTTTAAGTGTGTAGGTGTAAATGGCTTAATTAAAATCGTGGCGCGTACAGCATGCCTACCACTAAATTTTAAAGCGAATCTAAATTAAGCCTAATCCCCTATGAATCTAAATGCGTGACATTACCTCATACTACCCTCCTCATTTTGACGGTGTTCCTACCTATCAAAATCTTGAAGAGCCTAATCACAATAACTTATTTTCTTTTTGCCTAAAATACTTACTGTCACTATCCTAAATTTCACTTTCCCTCAATTCTAATAACCTATCCTATCCTTCTGAACATCGTGAACTGAGTTTTTCATGCACCTTCATATACGTCCACCATCACTAGTGACAACCTAAGAGGACGTCTTCAATTTTAGAGGGAAGGATGAACGTGAAGTCTGAGAGTGAAATATTTTAGAGGTTAGAATGAAACGCTACGATAGTTTGTTGAGGAAGTTTAGGAAAGCTCCATGATTTATTGAGTCCGTGGGAGCCATGAAAATGAAGGGGGAGGGGCGGGAGTAAATCAACAACATTAAAACCCTATTTCCTGTGGACTTCTTCCATGGACATACGTATTGAGAGGGTCCACCTAATTTATAGCGAAACGATCCTCCAGCATCTTCAAAAAGTGGGCCAATAGAAGTTACGTAATTAGAAAGGGGGGAGGGAACAAAAAAAAAAGGGTAACATTTTACTGCATATACTCGTGTATATATAATCGATGTAAACCCCTTAATCCCCTGAAAGAAAAAAGTGCCCTTTAAAAACATAAGTTAATTTCGAAAGATGTAGATAAACTATAGTTCAGTTTCTTCACTATTCATCGACGGAGTTGTGTAACTTATGTTAAATTAGGTCTATTATTTAAGTTGTTGAGTGATTTAAGTTTAATGAGGTCCGGCCAGTTTAAATTAATTTTGGTTAAGGGTGGATAAGGTTAAGTATGTGTATAAGGGATATATTAAAGTTAACTACATTACCTAAATATGACGTAGTGGCAGATAAATATATGATTCACTCGCATGGTGGTCGAGTGGTCTAGGGCGTAACTATCACAATAGACTGAACCGAAGATGAGAAGATCGGGATTTCAATACCGGTTGGGTGTACTCAGGATAGTTTTTTCATAAGTGGGTTTCCACTCTCTTTTCACGCAAATGGGGATATAATTAATCTAAATTTAACATTTTTCTAAAACAATAGTATAATTAGCTGACAAAAATATGATGCCTAATGTTAATGAAATTAGGTTTTATTCCGCGAGTTTTAAAGTTATAGCTTTGAATCAAGATTAATAAATTTGAAATAATTCAAAAAGTACATTTATATTGTGGCAAGAGCATGTATTCTATTCTGAAGTAGTTATTATATAATAAAGCTATTTGAATTATTCATGAAAATGTCAGTGTGAATCT
Source organism: Timema bartmani (assembly GCA_902151455.1). Lineage (NCBI taxonomy): Eukaryota > Metazoa > Arthropoda > Insecta > Phasmatodea > Timematidae > Timema > Timema bartmani. The sequence continues at coordinate 64,995 of CABFWB010001262.1, forward strand.
TCCTTCATGGATGTAGATTAAATAAGTCCGCGGAAACACATGTCTATCTAAATTAGGAAACAATAAAAGTTTATTTCAAAATGTAAATCAATGCTGTTCAGGTGCAAATACCGATAGTGAAGGGAGAGCTTAAGTGGAGAAGTGTCAGGACCAGACAAAAAACACGACTAGAGTGAACTAATCACTTTATTTCCTCCAGTTCTAATTTAAGACATATGCGAGCGTAATATTGAAAAGCACATGGTATGTGTTGATTGGTGAGTGATGTTTCAGGTGAGGTTAGCTTCGTTAAAATATAGATCTTAATTAATCTAGATTAGGTGGTCGTTTAATTGTCGATAGTTATAAATATAATATTTGTTGTAGTAATAAAAATTAGTAAACAGCAAATAACATTATAAATTCAATAAAAGTTAATGCAAATACACGTATTTTTTCATTATATTATCTTTGAATTGTAATATATATGAAAGAATATGACCAGTGTTGAAAAAAAAATAATGAGCGGGACTCGATCCAGTGATACAGAGATTAAGAAGCTGAAACGCTAACCACTCGACCACCGCCATCTCGTGCTCATAGTCGCAACGCACCTGTACATATTCGACGCGTAAAATTTCTCTTGCGATTTTCTCGAAAACGCCTAAGTAGTACGCCTTACTACTTGCACATTATGTTGTCCTAATGGACTACTAAATGTGTACAAAGTTTGAAGATAATTTGTGATCCGAACGTCGTGGCCTACCCTTGTTAGACAAATAAATCAAGAATCTTACTAGAGGTAAGAGGCTCCATGGAGGTGTAGTAACACAGTACAAAATATGTGACACCACTGACATTTCAAAGATAAATATGAAAAAGCTATTGTCCCACACTCGTACCAAAGATGAATGAACCACCTACTTTGCACACAAAATACTAAGTCATGCCAAGAAAGCAGCAAAAAAATGTGTTGTTTCGTGGCGTACTGAAGTTTCTGCGACGCATTGCTCTTTGGATTTTTTAAAGAGTAGTCGATAAGAATCCGACACAAAAAACTCTTACTACATGCCCTTAACGCCATAGACAGATGTGCAGATACACTATTAGTGTTTGCACAAGACACAGATATTTTAGTTTTGCTAATGAGACGCTATCCAAGACTTCCGGAACACACATTATTCGTGCCAAAAACAGGCGAGGCAGTATCAGTACAAAACATATTTGTATCACTCGGAGCACTAAAAGCTTCAGCATTGCCCGGATTTCACGCATTATCAGGTTGTGACTCTACCGGAAGTTTGTTTGGGAAAGGAAAGTTATCATATTGGAAATCATTTATTTCAGCGAGTGAATGAGAACGTATTGCCTTGCAGAAGCTTGGTACCAGTGACTCAGTACCTGATGATATTGTGTATCAGCTGGACGCATTTATTTGCCGGGTTTATCAGGCACAACATCACTTGCAGAATTACAGTGGTCAATGTTCACGGCCAAGCAAGCCCTTGGAGATAAGTTACCTCCCACTAGGGGCTCCCTTATACCTGCACTTAAGAAAGCTAACTTTCAAGCACTTGTTTGGTCGAAAGATGATGAACAAAATCCGGCCATCCCTAATCCAGTTGAACACGGCTGGTGTGTGGAAGAGGAGTGCTTACCCCTGTCATTTGTGAAGAACCACGTGCCCCGGAGTCCCTTCTGGAACTGTGATAATTTGTATCCGCCTAATTACACTGACGGAGATAGTGATGAAGCTGATGAGGCAAATTTATAATCTTCCTATGGTATATTTATGTGCATATAATACTTGAATTTGTTAAAACATAGTTTCTAAAGTAATGTAATGTGGAGCATATTTTCTTACAATGTAATTAAAGCCATTTTGACACATTTTTTAACACCTTTTTACCTTAAATCCAAGTAGCAACCAAAATATTAATTTTTCGCAATACAGGTAAAGAAAAAAAAGGTTAGATAGTGACCGAGATAGGGCCATTTGTTTATATTGCAATGGCGGCCATCTTGGATGACGTTACCACAGACATACGCAACATATGTGAGAGTTTTCACCATGAAAATTTCTGAATTACATATTTTTTCAGATAAAATGACATCACTGGTACCTTCCCTTCATTAACTTTGCCACGGGAACCTTTTTTTTTTACATTGTGCTCCCGGACTAAAGCTGAAATTCGAAAACTGGTCTTTGACACAAGCAAGACGAGAATGAAGCCTTGGTACCCGTGGTCACAGGTGTGGATCATAAATAATTTAGAAATAGTTTTCAGAAACTGTTTAAAAAACAAAGTTATGAGAAATAAATATGAAACAGGTGAGATTGATCAGTATCAAAGTGCGGAAATTCATGCAAATGCATGCTTTTATTCATTAGGTATCATGACCCGCCCTTGAAATATCAAGGTTGAATTTCTTGACATCAAGTGTGATTTTGATTAGTAAAAATATAACGTCTAAACAACATATTTTTCAATATGTTTAGGGTTTTAGACCAAAAATGTACAAATAAAGTATATTGCATATAGTAGACTCTTTTCACTCTTTCTTTCATTTCGTGGAGGTTTTTTGGATGGCAAAGCTATTTCAAGGACCATAGGGGCTGAAGGCTTGTGCGTGACGAATTTAAGTATGGGAAAACTTACCATAAAATGTCCAACAATACCTCAACTGATCGCAAAATTGGAGACCATTTCGTGATTTTTAAATTCGTCAATAGCTCAATCTAATCACAACTTGTGAATGTGTGGAATTCCAGGCCTCCACCGTGGTTCGGGTTCCACGCTAAACTGTAGGTCCTCCATTTCATCTTACAATCACTCTACTATTACACATTAGCTTAAGTGCGTATAACCCGAAGGGCCATCTTGGATGACGTCACCACAGACATACGCAACATCTGTGAGAGTTGTCACCATAATAATAATAATAATAATAATAATAATAATAATAATAATAATAATAATAATAATAATAATAATAGCTCAATCCAAATTTTATGGGCTGAGCAGAATATGTAAGATACACTAATTACAGTACAATGATCATGATTGATGTTGCTCCATATATGATAAAGGTAGTTAACCACAGCAGACATTTTACCCAGTAGCCTAATTTATGCAAGTGGCTCGCCTGGCACAAGCCTTACACAAAGTTTGTGACAAAATTAGGAACGACTTCCGTTACGTAAATGCACAGTGCAAGAGAGTATTTCTTAAAACTCCATAGTAAGTAATAATATTTAAGGAGAAAATATGAGCCACTAAATATGGTGGTGACCATAAGGACGGCTATGGCTGGATTCAGCCATGTTTTGCCACGATAATGTCAAGGAACTTAAAGAGGACATGTAGACCATATGGTAACCATTCACATAAAGACTGACTACAGTCCCAGACTGACATATTCGGCATCCAGTTCATTTTTAAGCATTTGTACACAGACTGAGTCCAGTTTCTGCAGTTCCTCTAATCGGTCACAAAACGGTTTGTGTGTGTCGGAAGATTTGTAATTACGACCCTATATACTAAACTTTCAATAAAATTTAAAAATTGGTCAGAGGCCACAGTTCAAAATGAGTAATTTGCCTAGCTATCAGCCATATTTTATTATCGTCTTTATTGAAATATCACCAATTACATAAATTATGGAATATAATATCAAAATATTGTAGTAAAAAGAATTAAAATTTAAAGGCATACAAAAAACCTAATTGATTTTATAAAACTACTTATAAACAACCCAATGACGTTTACAAATTACGATGAATGGATGCCAAATAAAGAATTTACACAGAACACCTAATTATTCATGTTCTTGGTTGTTCCCAATTTGTACCAAAACCAATCTAATGAAATCTATGAAGTTCTGCATCTATATCAAATATTCAACCAAGAAATAGTTACTCTTGTTTTCCTTCCGAACAGCCTATCCCTAATTCCTACAAATGATTAAAATTCAAGTGGTATTAAAGCAATCACCGTGTCCTTAAGAGAATTAATTACTTTTCAAAATAGTTTAGTTTTAAATTTTATTACCTGAGTAATAATTAATTTTCATTTTAATGATTAGAATAATTTTTTACTTTTTTAATATTAAAATAATCCTTAATAATGATCCTTAAAACCTTCGTAATGGAGTCCTACATCTTTATCCCCCTTTTATGTTCACGAGTTTAGAATATAGTTAAAAATAAACCAAGTTATTTCATAGTTACTCTTATGAACAGTTTTATTCAAACATAACTAGGAACAGAACACAACTACGTATATAGTACTGCTTTTTGTTGTATTTGGTTTTTTTTGTCACTGTGACTCACTACCTATTCGAGCTACTAGTTATGAGGATGCTTGAATTTAGAGTAAGTGTAACCGCATTTGAATGGGTGGAAAACCATTTAAGAGAAACCACCCTCAAAACACTCGACCGGGATTCTAAATTCGATTTCCTCGTCATAAGCAAAGCGAATATCTGGGACTGTTGTGTCTGGTGAATATTCCTTCCGGCAGGCTGCAGTCCGATCAGAATTAAAGGCCAAGACTGTCGACTCGAACTGAATGTGTGGTAGTCAACAGTCCACACCTTCAATTTGGATGCTGAGTCCATAGACTGAAGGACGACTGTACGTGAATGGGCACCATTAGACCAAGAGAATCCAGCCATCAAAAAATAGGCACATAACTGGTTTCGGGTAAAGGGACTAGCCAGAGACCTGGCTGGCATGCATGTGTGACAATTTATTAACTTAAAGCACACCCATAAAGACGCTCCATACCTGTATTTGTATTATTTTTTTAAGCTTCGGCAGTTTAGCTATAGTCTGTTGAAATTGACTACCCAAACTACAAAAAAAAAAGTTGATTTGGTGGAGAGAATTTACAAACCTTTATTTTCTTAGTTTAGCACACGTGGTCTTGACAGAATTATGGACTAAATATCATGCTTATTAAGCAGGATCAATTTTGTATTAAGGTGGAATAATGCTGTTACGGTTCTGGGAGGTTAACAAGAAGATGAGTTTAGGGTGGTGGGTGTGGGAACGGGGAGAAAGAGGGTGGGTGGAGGGATATGAATGTCCGTTATTCGGGCTCGTCTTGTCTCAAAGAGTCTCCACGAAATTCCAACGAATTGCTCCTTCGGAACGTGGTGCTGGGGCAAACTGTCACTTGGAGTGTTTAAGGGGACCTCGGGGTCTACTGTGGAGTTTGGGGGTAGTTTGGTGGGAAGTGGGGTGGTCTTTAGAGGAGAGAAATTGAGTGACGAGACTAATTGGGGAGTGGGCAGTGGGAATTGATTCGGGGAGGGGGGGAAGTGAATTATCTGCAGAAGTGTAGGAGGGGCGTTCGACGGAGTATTTGTTATTCTTGAAGTGTTGCTCTTCTCGGGTTCCACGGGCTCTGGTCTTGGCATTCTGGGGTATATTTCTCTTCTGATTTCAGAAGTATGAATTGTCTGAGGGTTTTGCACAGTAACCTGGCTACGTGTTGAGTTAGTAGGGACTTGCCATCCTGGAGTGGGGTTGTGAAGATCTGAATGACTATTTATTCCAAAATTATGTATTCTCTCTATTGGTTTCACCCTATAAATTCATTTATTTAAAAATTATACTTAATTTTGTCTTTCTTTTATTTTAGTAGCGCGTCTTACTACCTGTTAAACCTTAACAAAATTTTACTATCAGTACATACTAAAGCTAAAATCACTATAAATAAAGACACATGAACACATTTATACTAAAACTTCTAGAAGGAGCTTTGGTTAACATAATTTACGTCCTAAGGTGATCGCCAAGTCGCTTCTTTGGGAATGGTTCACGTTGGGTTGCTGGTGCTTTCTAGCGGAGCTGCTTTCAGTCATCACTGGCTCCTCGACCCGTCTCGCCAGCTCGGCCAACCACGACGCGACCCTGTGCTTGCTTGGTGCTGGTATAGTAGTTTCGTTACCAGGGGTTGGTTTGAGTCCATATTGGTGCCCAGTCCAGTTTCTATAGCTTTGATGCCACAGTTGCAAGATGGATCGTGTGTAGCATTTGTTTACCAATTTTGATTGATTGGTACGACATGGTTGTATTGGACACTTTGGAAGGTTGAGATAGTGAACGTGACACAGCGATAAGAAACTAGAACCTGTATAGCTAAGTTTAAAAAAGCATTTGGTAAATCAAACCAGTGGACCAGGATTTAATTTCCTTTCTGGGTTACATGTTTTTGAATGTACACAATCAGATTGTATGCTGGAAAAATGTTTAATATATTTTAAATTATTGATACAGAGCGAGATAACTTCTAAATTACATCACAGGCTCTTAAGAGCCCAATGGTTTCCCCGTAAGAGCTGTCCAATTACTTCCCTTCCCACCACCCAGCGGAGTTGCCATTTTATACCTTAAAATTGAAATCGTTCTTTACATGCTTTATTATTTAACAATCACTTATGCATCTAGTAAAAGGAATATAAACTGAAATAAAAAAATGGAGCCACCTCTTTTTTTGTTTACAAAATATGAAAAATAACAATAAGTCTAAGTTTCACGAGTTTCCAATAATATCACGTCATTACTCTCGTTCTAAATGTATGGAAAAGTCAATAATTGTATGATGTCTGCATTAAGTCGTGAACAACGTCTGTAAAGTCTGAAATGGATATTGTTTGGGTTTAAAAAATATATAAAAGTTTACTTATTAAAATATTTAAAGTAAAAGATGAAAAAATGGTCCTGATAGAATTTTTTTTGTCATGGATATATTATGTGAAAGGAGTTATAAGAATATTTTTAATTTAGTTTTGAAAACAACTAAAGGCCAATAGCACTTATCATTTATGTGTGGTGGCATTTAGAAGCTGCAAAGTGGGAAGCTCGAAAGCTCAAAGCCCAGTATTGAAGAGCACAGCATTATTAGATATTTGTGACGAAAACTAAAGCGCTGTTCGTTTATCCCAGTCACATAAACATTGATAATATTGGCTACATGTAAATTTTAAATTGATATGGAAACAAATATACTTGTTTGTGTATTTCAATAGGCTGGATTTAATTGCAATTGCCTAGACGATGTTAATTTAAAAATATATTTCATCTCTAAGAAAAACTTAATCCATACAATAATAAACTTTTGGATGAAAAAACCAGCTATCCAAAATGGTGATAGATCAGTCTAAGGAGTTATTCTATAATTGCACTTTGTCACAGTTAGTAAGCAGGTCGGGGTTCTAATCCTGGCCTAATTCGCTGTTATGAATCAAACGCACTACCATAGAAGGTAGTGCGTGTGTGATATCAGCTTGGGTTCCCAGGTTCCATTTCCACCATTTCCATTATGGTCAAAGAACTATGATTGGAGAAGAAATATATCCACGTCTTACTACATTTTAAGGCTACACGCAGCATACATAATAATTACTTTAATAGAATAGGAATGAGGTAGAAAGCACTTTAAGAGGATCAACCCACATTTGCGTGGAAGGAGAATGGGGAATATTTCATAAAACCCACCGGGGATTAGAACCCCGATCTCTCTATCACCAGCAGGTCAGTCTAATATGAGAGTTACGCCTTAAGACAGTTCGGCTACTTAAGCGGGTTATTGGTAAATTGGATGATTTATATGATGAATAATAGAGGAAATGGATGTATTTGTAAAGAATTTGAATATAATGAAGTATTAACACCCGATATCTAGCAGACCGGACGATACTTTAGCATACAGTTACCAAACGTTGTAGTCAATACGCGAATGTGAAAATAGAAAATAAATCGCTGTTGTTGCTTTATTTTAACCAATGAGCTCTATATATAACTGGAGGAACAAGTAAGCCACCACTTGCAACTGACAAAAACATGGTATTCCTTTTTTATCTGCTAGAGATTGAGGGGACGGATCTGTCTGTCTGTCTGTCTGTCTGTCTGTGTCATAGTTCTTATGGCACAAACGTTTTTCTGGCATATAAAACTGTCATTTCTTTTAGAAATTGTATCCCAATGTATCACATTTACACTACAGGAAATACAATTCAGATTCATAGGTAATACTGTCTATATATAAATATAACCTTTAATATATTAAAATAGTTTGTCCTTAGATGCTTATCATGTAATTAAAAGTTTTGTTCAGGCTTTAAAGTATGTTATTTAAGTGTAGCAACAACATGTTTATTTACTTTATAATCAGAAAATGTAACCATTATAATAGAAGCAAAATAATTACAGTAAATAATTAAAAATATGTTAGATTAAATGAGGAAATAAATGTGTTATAATTTTGGTTAAAAGTCTAGAAGAAATGTTATTTTTTAATTATTTTAGAGGTTAGGGGATAATTAAAAAAGGTGAATATATATTAGTGTGGAGATAGGATAGGGAAATCATTCATATTGTACTCGTGTGGGATTTGAACCCCTACCTTACTTACGCAGCCGACCAAGTGTATGCGATACATTTTGTTTACAATGTCGGGTGTTAATTTTGGGAATCTAAATTAACAAGGCAGCTGCACATTCAACTAAGCTTGGGTATAGAACAACGTTTGTCTAAAAACTATAGATTTGTAAAATAATAATTTTAAAAAAGTTCCACAAAAGACAGAAAAATCAATATTTTTCCATTTAGCTTGGTTGAAAGTTTTGAGTTGATTTATGCTAGTTATATACCTTATAATTACATATTTATTATATTAAACTCCCGAATATATGGGGTGTATTTGTTATGTAAATTGTAATGACCCTATTTTCCAGACCACCATTTTAAAAATAACTGTGCTTATAGCTCGGAAACTATTGTTTTTAAAAAAAGCGTATTTAAGGTAAAAGTGTTATATCTTCAATAATCCTATAGCCTTACAATGATAAGCTTATTAGTATTTCGTATCATCTTAGTAATTTTCTCGGGAAAGGCAATTTTATTGGTAATGTTAAATAGTGCAAATTTGAGAAAGTCGATTATTCGCTTTTCACCCGTGAGTTAATGACCCTCAATTTTAGGGGTGGATCAATAATTGTGTAAGTATCTCTGGAGAATCTTAACAATTTTACAGCCGACCGGTAAAATGGTTTCGAATCTAGATCATTGAACATACATAAAGACCGACGATATTACGAAAACAACTTTTTCGGGTTCATGAAACGCCGACCTCCATCAAAATTTTAAATTAGATTTTTTTTACGATTACAATACTTCCTCTCTCCTAGGGATCACAAGAATGTAAGAAGTTAAAATGAGTGTGGAAATCTCGTCGGTGACTATGATGTGCACTGTTTCCAGATTTAACATTTTAACAACAGACTTGACTAAATTCACCTGGATTTCAAAGTGCATTAATTTATTTGATAAACCTCGTATTAGGCCCTACAGTTCTATGGCTGTAACCGAAATAGTTGTAGGTAGTTGGCAAGCCTGACTCTTTCTCGAGATCCCAGTTTAAATAAACAGGATGAAATAAGGAAGGGTTTTTTATTTCTGAATTTCCATCCTCGTTCAAGGAAAGTGAGGATTAATTTGGTTAAAATTGACTCTTCTCTTATGCTCTTAGATTAGGGGTAGGTTTGGAACAGTCTAAACGGGAAGAAAGACGTCTAACACCAAACAAATTCTCACTAGCTGAATAAATTGTAATACATCAGCCAAAAAAATGAATAAAAAGCAGACAACATACGGACCAACTTAACTCTAAAGACACAAAACACAATCCCCGGCCATTATTTACCGCTATCAAAGAGAAAAGCCCAATTTCACCGGGATTTTTTTAAAGACATAACAGAAATAGAACCCGTAACCTTTAGTTCACTAACTAATGTCAGATTTGATCATGAAAAGAAGTGAGACAACATTTGTCCTTGCAAAATCTTTATATTTGAAGTAATATTTCACCAGTAAAAAGGAATATGTATTATTGATGGAAATATAAAAGTATAATTTTGATAAATAATACTAATTACTTTATACAAGGTAAAATATAATACAAGCGCTATTTTGCTATTTATTCCTTCACTAAGAAACATGATGTGTCTTCACCGTGTAAAGAAGAACTATTTTTAAATTTATATTAGACTATATTATATATTTAACGGTCTTTTAATTATTTATACATCTTTAAAATAAATAAATGCTTTAGAAAGATTAATTTGGGATCAAGTATAAATCTTGAAAAAAGAAAATTACACTTGTATGTATTTTTATTAATGTTTTTTTTTATAACAAGACACGGTGAAAATATAAATAAGTATTACAGCTCATGTTTGTATGTTATGTAGTACATTTCAAAACCTAGTATTACCTGATTTGTATTTTAAAAGCTTCATTATGCTTACTGCGGAGAAATCACCTTGAATTATTTTAGTGGAGAAAAATATTGTGAAAGCTTTAGTATATTTTCACTTAGCACAAGTTTTAAAAATTTAGGTGCTTTAATTTTCCTAATCTGAAACTATGAAGCATTTGGAAAAAGAACTAAAAAAGTACCGCAGCATATATAGTTCTAAGTTATACTATTTATGAGAATCATTGGAACAACAAATGAGATTCCAAAATATATTTATTTGAGATATACTGTACTAATACTTGCAATGACTTACAGAAGTCTTAATTTTTTTTTATAAAAATGACCCGCCTCGGTGGCGTAGTTGGTTAACGCGCCAGTCGTGTTGAGTCAGACCACCGAGGACGGGGAGATCGAGGTTCGAATCTCGGTCGGGTGAACTGGGGGGGGGGGGTCCTGAATGGTTTTCCACTCTCCCTCCACGCAAATGCGGGTTCACTTCCTCTAAATTCAACCTTCCAAATCCTTAATCCATTAGTGTAATTAGAACTTAAGCGTATAACTCAAACGGGTAGTAAGACGCAGTGCTAAATAATAATAATACTAATAATTTATAAAAATGCACCATGATAGTAAACAATTTAAAAATGACTTGAGAAAGTAGGCTATATTCGTTTATAACTATATTATTTGAAAATTGATGTAATCAACATTTTTTGAGATTTTCTTTACATCGCTAGTTAGCGTTGGCTGGGATAATATTAGTCACATTTATATAACCTTGTATTTAAATATTACTTAATGATTTTATCATAACAATATTAGTTTGATGTAAAATCACTTAAAATAGCAAAACACACTTATGCAATAAATAATGTATTTAATAATTAGATTATTCTCTAAACTATGATGTATTACGAACAGATCTAAAATAGTTTACAAATGTTTTAGTTATACTGGTCACCTGCATCGGTGGGCACGCAGACTGAACGTAAAGCTCATCTAGTTTGTTTTGCTGGTTTCGAAAAGGTTGGTATCCAAATTCCGGAGTAGTTTTTTCATAAGTGGTTTACCAATCTTCCTCCAAACAAATGCGATTGTCTCTCTATGAATTCTACCTTCCTCAGATCATCAGTTAAATTAGGTTAAAAATGATGTTTGTATTCGAAATATTTTCCTCCTGATTTTAGCCTTTTATAGACTATATGAAGTCCCTAGTTGAAATACAAGCTTTGATAGTGCATCTAAATACTCGAAGCTACTTTTATGAACGCCAAACACGACAAAAAATTGTTTCAATATATGTTTAAATAAAAAAAGAATCGAACCCTGAAATTGTAGGTAAGTACTCTCAGTCAGAGCTACCCTGGATAGGCTTAGCCGGTTCTATGGACGTGTGAGATCATATGTAGCTTGGAGCCATAAAAAAACATCCACGGCGAATTAATACCGGGATGACTGAATCAGATTGAGTGAATGGCTGATGTATGAAGGTTGTTGGTTGGATCCTCAACAGTTCTGCCGTCAGATGTAAAGTTTCCAGTTGCTTTTATCACTTAGCCAGAATGTATTATTGCACATCAGTCTGCCAAGCCCATCGAAATGCATACACCAACTGACCCTAAAAGCGAGAGCTTCACTCCCATCACAAGAGTGACTGTATATCGAATGGCCAAGTTCAAACCTCTACCACAGTCATATGTCAGAACAATGAGAATGAGAGAAATCAATGAAAGAAACAACAAGTGAATGGTTGTGTGTCTGACAACTCTATGCAGCCGACAATACCACCCGTGTTCAGGTGTCATTTACAATATACTGTATATTATTTGTATCTAAAATATGAATGGTTGTAGGTCTGAAATAAGTAAGTAGACCCTAATAATTGTATATATGAGCTTTTATTACTTTTTTAAAGTATTTTAGTTTCTGGAATGCCGTGGGTCAGAAAGATTAAAAAGTGAATAAAACTGTACTGAGATGTAAAGTTATATTAATTATATGAAAATTTTAAATAGAAACATATGGACAGCTGCTCTAAAGCATAATTTTATTTCTTAAAAAATATAACTATTATTTTATAAAATAACACATTCCACTGCAACTTAAGAGCTTTTTAAGTAGATTTTGGCTACCTAGAAGTATCAATTTCATCTTATCAAAGAATTTTTTTTTTAATATGACAACCATCCGCCTGCAATAATAATAATAATAATAATAATAATCATTTGTAATACGCTCAACCAAAAAGAGAGAACTATGATGCCAGTATATTATCGGCCATGCTACGAACGTTTCAACTATTTTGACGTAGCACGCGCTCATACACACGCCAAACTTCCTGAAGGGGGCGTCGCGGCGACTAGTGGCCTATCTTCAACCCCCTTCCGCCCTTCCCTGCACCAATTCCATGCACTACGTGACGTCAGCAAGAGTCAGAGATGACGTCAAACGAAAGAAAGACTCGTCTACACCTCACGCGGGTGAAGTTTTATGCATAGCAAAGATAGAAAGATACAATATCAGAATTTATAAAAACTTTTCTATACAGCCCAAAGGTAACTGGAAGTCTTCTCTCATATGTAATGTTCTACATGATTGCATTTAAAATCTTATTCCTGTAACATGTTTTTTCCACAATATATTATTTTGAAGGTATTTATTTCTTATTTCAATTTAAATTCACTGCTTCACGTTTTCAGAGTTGCGTGTTCAAATAAACACTCACTCCTCGCACTTAAGGGGACCGCCTGGGTAAGAGAGAAATTGCCACGCAAGCGTTCAGTCCAATGACAGGTGTCTGATCCCTCATGTGCAGTGGTGGACCAGACCACCGGGAGGTATCCTGGCGGGCCGGTTTGATTTGGGTTGACACAACTACATTAAACTAAAATCATCAACTGTTTTCAGCCTGTGTGGCCGGGTCAGTTTAGTAAAATGCCTCTCTTCCTCTTTCCTTCGACCATTCTTCATTCTTTAAATATCGTCCAATCTTCTCCTTTCACTTGCACACTTTGATATCTGATCAACTTTAGATTGTTTTAGTTCAATTTTAATCAACATTTCCAATGATTAAGTCTGAGGTGTCCAGAATATCTCATTTTGTGAAAATATATATTGGCATTAAATTTGAAACCATCCAGTTTGTTTTTTCTTGGTGTTGTTTATAAAAAAAAAGGTAAAATAATCTGTTTGTAAGTATTCTTATTCGTGGCAGTAGAAAGTATAAGCCTAGCATCTATAATGTAGCTGAAATAGCTTCGGGATTAAATTAACTAATCATAAAGATACAAATACTTCACCACACCCCCTCAGCTTACACCCAAACAAAGATTCAGTGGTAAGATATTAATATTTGTTAAGGGCCATCATATTTCTAGCCCTGGGCCGCTTGGAATCTGCCAGTCCACCCCTGATTATGTTGAATTAATGTTGATTTAATACACCAAGTGCTCAAAGTCAATGTGAATGTCTTGGTACTCGTGTGTACATTGTACAGTCGTCCACTCAATTTAAAGTTCGCTTTAGTAGCTTATTTAAATTAGTTCTCAAAACTACAAAAGCTACAAACGCTAATTACTTCACATTTCAAATCATGGCTAATGCTGTTACACATTTCGCCTGTTCAAAATCAGCTCTTATCTCACGCTTGCCTAAAGAGCTTAGTTCGAATCCCTGTAGTGCGTGTGTACTGAGGCCAGTTTCCTCCCTCGTGGTCCACGGCTTGTGCCCCTGACGGGTAGTAAGACGCAGTTCTAAATACCGATAAGCTTAACTTTGTGGCTATTAGCAGGGAGGTAGGGGGATTGAATCCAGGTCAACCGTGTCGCTCAGCTTTTACACAAATGCAGGTACATTTTTATCTTCCTCAGCCCTGATATTAGTTATGAATTTATGTAGTTATATATTATCACGTCAAAATATAGTTGTGAACATTAAATTCAAGTTACTCGATTCAATATTACCTATGAATTAATGTAAGAGCTATATATTATTTCGACAAAATATAGATGAGAACATTAAATGATATTTTCTGTTGTTATAAGTGGCTCGAAGAATAAAACGGTTGTTTCTTTTTTTTCACTTTATCCTTGGATAGCAATGCATTTTATAATAATTTTTGTATACTTGCATCGATGGTCGCATGGTCTAAGGCGTCACTAGACGGCCGGTGACAGGGGTGATCGACGTTTGAAGCAAATGCGGGTACACATTCTACCTGGTCTAGAAAAATCTTATCGACCTGCAAAATGGTGGGGGTGCAGGAAGCACAGCCGTTCTAACAGACATTAGCTGCTAAAGATATCAAGGTTCGAATCACGGTGTGCACGCCGTCTAAATGTCAGGCTCATCTAATTCTGGTGGGGGTAAATCGAATCCCCACTGTGTAAACTTTAGGTATTTATTAATCATCCCCATGGCTGATACTTACATCCGCGCATGTCGACGGACGATACCATACAATCAATTTTAGTAGACTTTTGCGGTGGGGGATAGCGGCCCCTAACTGAGCATTCCGAGGCCAGAGCTGTGTCAATGCTCTTTTGTTGCAGGAAAAAACCCATTACCACATAGATGGGGAATTACGACATCATTCAGGGTCGTGATCTATTCTTGTCTCGACTTATCTTGTCGAGCCACCAAACTGGCGCCGGGTTGCGACAGAGGGAAAACCCATTACCACATAGTGGTGGTGGAGGGGTTGCGACACCGATGGGGGAAGGGGTGGGGGATTACGACATCATTCAGGGTCATGATCTATTCTTGTCTCGACTTGTCTTGTCGAGCAACCAAACTGGCGCCAGTCATCAGGGAAAACCCATTACCACATAGGGGGGTTGCGACACATGCCTTGAAGGAGGGGGGAGTGAGGGGAAGTGAAAGGGATCTCAAGGACGGGGGAACCATTTCTCACACTTTACGCGAAGCGGCCGTTGGGAAAGGTTCGTGCTGTGTGTTCCGGGAAGTGAAAGGCTGGCAAACAGCTACCAGCTGGTCTCATTCTACGCTACGCTGCCGTCGGGAGATGTTCGTGCTGTATGTTCCCGCGCCCGACGCCGTGGACCGCACGCCAATAAATAAAAAATAAACTCCAACGCCCGTTCCAATCTTACCCAGGCATAAAAAAAACAATGATCAGGTTCAGGGGGAGGGGAGGGCTCAAGGGGTGGGGGAAAGCCAACAGCCAATCAGAGAGCGAGGGGTCAGAGGGAGGGGGGAAAGCCAACAGCCAATCAGAGAGCGAGGGGGGCTTGGTCACGTGACCAAATCCGACCAATCAGCGTCGGGTTAAAAGGTAAAATATTACCCATACGCCCTGCTACAGTAGCCCCATGGCTTCTTTGGTGCTGACTGACAGCTGACGGCTTTGAAAAGCTACCGGAGCAAATTATGTATCCCTACGCCGAACCATATGATCTGAAAAAAACATGTGTTTAGCAGCTGTCACTTCTGATTGTCAAAATAAAATTTAGGTATATACCTAAATGTTGACTCTCAGAAGTCAGCTGTGAACTGTCAGTCAGCACCAAAGAAGCCATGGGGCTACTGTAGGTAATAACGCGATTTTATGCATTTTTAAAATTGAACTGTTTTGCTTGCTTATAATATTTTACATACAAGTAAAAATAGTTAACTAAAATAAGCTATCAAGTGTCTTTACCGTGAAAATAACGATACTTGAATTTACATATGTTAAGCATCGGATAAATACCATTACATCAATTGTTTTGTTTTATAGATGTGGTAAAATATAGCTGTGGCAGGTAGTAAGATTATCTCTATTTAAAAAATTCAAAAGTAAAAATAGGTTATTTAATTTTTTTGTATAGAGTTATCTAAATATAATATATTAATTGTCACAATAATTACGCGTTTTACAACATGTCATAGTGATTCTACACATCAAAACAAAGAAAGAAGCAGTGATGTAGAGATTCTACACTATGAGACAGTTGAGAAGTTATTTTAAAAGTATTAGTTTTAATGTATTTTATTCTTGTGAAATAATTTTTAAATTTAAGAATTCAAAACAGTCGCTAGGCATGATACTACAAATCTATAGCCAATATTCAATCATTTAATCACTAAAAGGTGTAACGGGACGTATAAGAACAATTTAGTACTTGTTTTTATGTGAGCTGCGTCTTACTACCTGTATGGACTAACCTTACATGAGAATGCGGTATCGAGATTAAAGTAGCGATAAAAATAGATATTAGTATAGAAAGAATAAACACGAAAGCTTATCTAGATGTAATATTTTTTGTGTTTTTTTATGTACGAAAATGTTAATAATTTTTCGTTTATAGCCCTGGAATCTTTGTATTTACCCTGTTACAATAAATAACAAAAAAATAATAATGATAAAGTTTTTAACATACCCGATAGTAAATCACTGAAAATAATATCACACCTTCGTCACTCACCAATAAGATGTAAACTCCTAATTTACTGTATCACACAATTTTCCCCGGCCCAGAAACAGATGCCAGACCCTTATTTATCATAAGACACTGTTTTTCCCCGTCCAATAACAAATGTCGACCTCTAGTTTATCAACACCGCCTTCCACTACCAAATAACAGATTTCAACCCCTAATTTATCATATAAGACCATCTTACAATCCCCAATACAGATGTCAACCCGCTGATGTGAACAACTGGACACCCTTATCGTATCGGTGTCTTACCCCTCATTCAAACACATTGCTCCCTCCCCCTCTCGTCCTCATCGATAGCTCTTTGGTAGCACCACCAATATATAATTCTCAAATTTTAAAGGCCACACCTTCTCAAGATAACTGTACAAATCTCATGTTCCCACTAGTCCCTTTCCTTTTTATTCAAATTGTCTTAAGGTTGATAACGCAATAATTTTATTTAAATAATAATTTATTTATTGTTCCTACTTCTGATATTAACAAAGTCAAACCAGAACTCGGTAAAATATTACTCTAAGTTATTTACACACGCGCGCGCGCACACACACGCACACACACACACACGTTCTTTACCTAATCACACCGTTCCCTTATGGGTAGGCAAGAAACTGTGATGAAAAAACAACAACTCCGTACTTAATCAATCCTCACTAACTTTAACCGAACTTTCCTTCCTATCCTTGAAAAAATACTCCCTTCGCTTCAACATCATCCATAAACCGAGTCATACATGCTCTTTTATTCTTAAAACGTTTAACGTTTCTGATTTTCATACATTCGTCTACAACTTTAGCCATGTCCTTTTGATCCACTCACTCTACCGCCCTATATTTGCTTCATCACTCAATTCACACTAATCCTCTCAACATGCCCAAACCAACGTAACACGCTTCTTTCACATTGGCCTATTGGATTCCCTTTCAAACCGCACTCCTTCAGCACCCCTTCAACGCTAACTCTGTCTAAACGAGTTTGTCCACATACATTTCTTAGGTATCTCATTCCAACAGCATTCACCTTGCTCTTAAGTTTCTCCTGAAACTCACGTTTTACATTAATAAAAAAGAAGTTGGCGCTAACCCACTTTTACATACTGCTATATTTGCCTCTTTCAATACTACTTCATTGTTTCCAATAGACCACATAAATCCTAATTCTCTACAAGATACATTCACCCATCTGTCGATTTCACCATGTATCCTTCCATTTTCAGAGAACATTCTTCCCAGATACACAAAATCATTCTTATTCTAAAAGTTTTCCATTTATACTAAGCTGACAACCATTTCCTTATTCGTCTTTATCAAAAACCATCACCCTAGTTTTGGAGACATTTATACAAAGATTTATTCTACCTGTCACCACATACAAACGATTTGATGCAATCTGCAAGTCATTTTCATTCTCAGCCATGAAATGGTATCATCTGCATATTACAATAATAATAATAATACTTAGCACCGCGTCTTACTACCCGTTCGGGTGCATAATACAGCACACTCACATTCACATAGCCCATTTGTACACAAACCACGTCCTCACAAGCGTTCCTAATACACTTATTAATTAAAACATTTAACAATCATGGATACATAACACAATCTTGTCTAATACCCTGTTCAATGTCAAACCATTAGCTCAAAACTCCATACACCCTAATGCACGCTTTACTTCCATCATATACCACCATAATTGCATTTACTAACCATGCATCTGCAAGAACATTCCATAACAAACTCCTATTCACCCGAACCAGATCAACGAGTGCACAATAAACTTTCTTCCTTATTGCCATACATTTCTCAATCACTTGTTGCAACTCAAATATCTGGTCCATGCGACATCTACCCGGCATCTACCATTGTCACCGTTTTTTCACGCACCCTCTCAATTAAAACTCTTCCAAAAACTTTGCCTGGAATACTCAACAAACAAATTGCCCTTTATTTCTTACATTCACTTTTACTGCCTTTGCCTTTGTATAGAGAAAAAATGACAGCATTCTTCCAGTCGGTAGGATCATTTGATATCCCAGCAAGCACAATTCACGCAATCTGACAAGTAGTATCATGCCTCCACACTTAAGCATTTCACCTATGATCCCAGCTACGTCTACACCTTTTCCATTCTTTACACTTTTATAGCTTTTAACACCTCAACCTCGTTCATTCTTTCATTCCTATCAAATCATCATCATCATTAAGTATCGACACTCTATGTTCGATCAAGGATCGAATGTCTCCCATAAACGATGTATAGCTCAAATCAATGATTAAATGATATGGAAGTATCATACATGGTTCTGAGTGATAACCGAATTATGTCTTAAAAGTATAATACGAGGCTAGGATTGATGGTTAAATGTCGGTTAAGCGTGATGTGAGGGTTTGATCAAAAATAAGATGTCTTTAATGAACGATGTGTGACTTTAATCGCAGATAATGACATGTATAGCTCTGAACAGTGAAAAAATTATGTATAAGTATATAATAATAAAGAACTACCTAGTATCAATGGTAAAATATCGTTCAAATGATATGGTTTTGATTAATCATTAAATATAATTCACGGCTATGATTAAGTCTAAGTATGATGTTGAATTTTGATGAAAGAGTATGTATGTATGCATATGTGTATGTATGAATGTGTGTATATATGCATGTATGTATATGTGTATGTATGTATGTATGTATGTATGTATGTATGTATGTATGTATGTATGTATGTATGTATGTATGTAATGTATCATGTATTATTCATATTATCAATGCTCAAATTTCGTGCAAATCTCTGATCAATGACTGAAGATTGCAAATATGAGCCATATATCGAAGAACTACGATAAAATGCTGTACAAGTGCGATGTTTAGCCATGATCAATGAATGAATGTTAAAGTATGAAGCGTGGCTCTGATAAATGATGAAATACTATGTACGTTTCATGTGTTACTCTTATCAATGATCAAACAATGTGTAAGCCGCTGATCAAAGACATATGATTATAAGTATGAGTCATAGATCGATGAACTATAATAAAATGCTGTATAAGCATAATGCATTGCCACGATCAATGAATGCGTGTGAGGCTCTGCTCAGATAAATGATATAATATTATGTATTACTTATTAATTTGATAAATGATTAAATGATGTGAAAGCCCCTGATAAGTTAATAATGGACCATATATTTATGGTATGTGATAAAATGCTGTGTAAGCATGCGGTATATCCATTATCGATGAATGAAAGCCCCTGACGAACGGTCCGGGACGGTTAGTGTCCCAGAAATGATGGCTATGAGGCAAACATCAAGATTCTGAGGGGCGACGACGGTCATCCTATGATTTCAGTATCCTAGAATTGATGGCTAAGAGTTAAACACGTTATGTTATCAGGATTTTGAGGGGAGATAAGGGTATGATTCTAAGGTACTTGGAGTGTAGGCTAAGGATTAAGGAGTAGACACTTCTATATCAATTTTCGGGATTCTGAGGAGCGGGGTCGGTCGGGGTATGATTCCGTTGTTTGTTTATGGTTCTAGGGGTGCCGGCTCAAGGTTAGGATAGAGATTAAAGGGTAAAAACATAAATATCAGTTTTTGGGTTTTAAGGTGTAGGTTGGGGAGACGATGTTAATATAGCGTTTTTTAATGTCTAAGGAGTGTTGGCTAAGAATTAGGAAAAGGATTAAAGGCTATAATAATCGGAAGAATAAATAGTCCTGGAGAGCCACTTATAACTTAATATTACTACTTTCAATAGTTTACTATTTTAAGCTTTTTTTTTCGTTGAACTGGCATGTTCGAGGGGTGGTTTACTCTCAGGTCGAGCAAGGCTACCACGGGGCTGTCTAAGAATAGTGTTTACGTCCCGATTAAGGTATCATTTGTTTGGCTTGTGAGAACTTAACACATATTTTTTTAATGTAAGGATCATCAGATTAATGTTTTACTATATTTGTATCCCTCTTCCTTCTAGGACTTGCCAATTTACTAACAT
Source organism: Timema bartmani (assembly GCA_902151455.1). NCBI lineage: Eukaryota > Metazoa > Arthropoda > Insecta > Phasmatodea > Timematidae > Timema > Timema bartmani. The sequence goes on from CABFWB010001262.1 coordinate 85,679, forward strand.
TTTATTTTATACTTTTGTCTGAGTTTTATCCTAATTGCTTCACGCTATTGGTGAAGGACCTGATTTATTCCTTGTTCCTTGGGGTTTTTTTAGAGTCGGGTAGAGTATGACTACCGTAGGGTTATCTAGAAATAGTGTTGGCTTCAGTTGAGTAAATTGTCGTTTATTTCATGTATACTTTCAGAGCATGAATGTTTCTACCACTCCCCCTTCAAGGATTTACTATCATTTAATGTTTATTTTGAATAATTTTCTCACAGATTAGTCTAGTGACTTTCATTAACATCTACCGACATGTACCATGCAGGTTCTAATGTAGTGCGAGTGTTTAATTCAACCTACATAACGAAACTCGGTGCGACAGATCAAGGCTAGGTGCGCGGCCTTCAAACGCTGGCGGATTGGGACTTGTTTTCACCAGGAGACTAGTTTCTTTTTCAACCTTATGCTTTGTCACCATATTTGTCAAAATACCACTTAAAAACTTGTCCCCCCTCCCCCTTTCTTTCATTAATGAATGATAATTTTGGTTCTCAAATATTTACTGAATAACACACATCACTTGCAAGAGCAGTGGTCCCCCAAATCTGCTTTATAACTGACAGTGTTTTTGTCCTGAGAATAGCAATGGCAGACTTCCAGCCCCAAAACCTGCAGAGCCTTGAGAGTAGGGGCTAGACATATATTGTTGACGAGAGGCCAGTTCTAAGGGCGGGGTGACTGACTATAGATGGCACAAGGCTGATTCACGCATATTCTCCCTATAACAATTTTTTGTATAACCGTCTACTCATCAACATAAACTTTTGTCGCGTGGATGAGGTCGTTCACACCGAAATTGATCGCACATCATCGTGCTATGGAACTGTCATACCGGACAATATAGAGCACAGGCCTATAACAATAGGTAACGAGGCTACAATTTATTACTACTGTAGTAGTAGTAGTAGAGATATTTATCTTAATCTTCACCCGCATACCCTCAACTCCTCAGTGTGGACATTTAATTCGTATCGCACAGCTTCTATCGAATCAGTAGTAGATGAGCGCATTAGCAGTAGAACGCAAAGAAATGCGGAATGCTGGTTGAGGTGGGAGGGCTATTGCTTGTCCCAGCTTGGCTTGTGGTCAATGAACTGGTAACATAAATCCCTTATAAGTCTGTTTCTAAAAAAACACCGTACACCGAGTAACCTAACCTGACCTTACAAATCATTAGTGAAAAAAAAATGGAAAAAAAAGTTACCTCAAGAAATCACCTCCCGGAGGCATGCCCTGGAAATGGCATAGGTTAGAGTCTCTTTAAATCGTTTTGTAAGGAAGAAAGAAACAAAAAATAGTATTAAAGAAATAATAACACAACAGATTAACCATTCCTCGTATCTCAGTCCATGCGGTCATATGTAGCACACAGAGCATAGGCACCGTAAACTTATCTAAACTCCTAAATTGTAGCGCCATGGATGTAATGTATGGGTAGAAAAAGCACATTCTTACAATAATGGTAAATTATTTAATGAACTAACATTGACCTCCACTTAACAGTTGGCAGAGACCATATATGGCTCTAATTATGTCTCCGTCCAGAGACTTCAGTTGACTCAACCAGCCTCCTTTCCCCTTCTCACTCAGTGTTGATTGACGGAAATTGAAACTGCAACTTATTGGTGTCAGCTGCCTACATCTCGGCACTGTCTAGTCAAGAACAAAACCCACAGCCTCACAAAATAAAGTAGTCTGACTTGTATAAAGTTTTGGACAGTAAAAGTTGCATTTACGCATTAAATTTGTATTACTATTCTTATTGTTAAATACAACAGACACACCTAGATTATTTTCATCAGTAATTAAATAATTAAAGAGATTTTGACTAACTTTCACTTTGCTTGTTTCCACATTAAATTTTCCATCGTAATTAGAATATGGAGCCTTCAGAAGGGAGAATACCAACATTTTTATGACCTACACAAGATCAAAAATTCATTAAACTGCTCCGGCGGATATATTTACAGTACCTAGAGTCTAATGATTTTGCTGAAAACGCGAACTAGACATAAGTCAAATATAATTAATTATACCGTAATACATATTGTTAGCTTTCAGCGCGTGTAAAAATTCGTTTTATTTAAAATATTTACATTTACACAGTATAAAACAAAAGTAATACAACCTATTGTATCTCCTTCGTCGAAAACACTCATTTAACTGTTTAGAAATCATCAATACTACCCGGATTCCCTGAAAGGTGCAAATTTGCTAAGATGAAGGGTATAGAAAATGCGTAAATTTGATCCCAAGATGTGCCTTATTTGTCTCCGTTTCCGTATTCATTAAACACGGAAAATTCTGATGATTTCATAAAATACGTCATTTTCTTTGCTTTCTTTGACCCAGTCATTTGAAGAATTTACTTATAAAGTCGATGTTACTTTAACTTTAGTCTCTTAAAAAAACGGAATAAAATAGAAATGTTACAAAACTTTTATTCAAGAATTAGCAATGAAAATTAAATATTTCTGGGTAAATTCCAAATAACTTAAATATATATATATATCCATAATCCAAAACCTTAGCTCAGCCAGTAGCCTGTCTGTATACTGAGTTATAAGTCCCGGGTTCAATTCATGACATGGCCGAAAAAATTATCATTGGTGAAATTCGGGTTCTCCTTTTTATTGAATAAATTAACGGTCGGGGGTTGGATGATGTGTCTATTCTAGATTTAAGTTAGTTTATAAGTCATGTTCTGATACAAACTGCCGGCTTATAAAGAGCATGTTACATAAATGAAAAAACAAATTGTGTTTTTTGTCGTACTTTAAATCATGTGTGACTCACTAATTGGAGTAAAATTAAATTAACATTCTTTGACATTTTTTTCTTTAGCCACAGCGTATAAAATTTCGATGTTTAGCCAACGTTATTTGATTCTCTCGATGTTATATTATCGATAAAAACATGTTTTTTCCTTGATGTTTATCCCTATTTAAAAGTATACTCCTCACTCGAAGCGTGCGAAATATACAAAGGTATCCGTGGGTTCGAGAGTCGAAATGATGAAGGAGACAAAATTATTAGGAAGAGCTCAGAAGAATGAAATCTTAAATTTGTGAAAATAAAGATTTTAGTTCCAATAATACAAGTTGAGAATACTAACCAAGATACTTATGCCCTCATTATGCCACCAAATATATTTATTTCAACTATAAAATAATCACTATACAAAATACTGATTAAAAACACCAATGAAATAAAAAAAGTATAAAATATAAAAAAATTGAGCATATTAAATTAAATCAACCAGAATAATACTCAACGCAAAACTACACTAGATAATTTGTTGAGACTACAAAGAGAAGCGTTAAGAGTACTTAACTGTCATATTTGCGCACAACAAAATTAAATCCCCTGGATATAGAAATACATGTTTTAATAAACTATAGCTTTGTGTCAGCCACCAAAGAAAATGTTGTGACGCCTACAAATTATTGTGTATCGCATACAAAATTAACGGGACAAAATAATTCCGAAGTCTGCATTTTTTGTTAACTTAAGGAAAATTAGTGTATATGAAGTTAAACTAAGAAAAACTAATTTAAGTAATCCTATGTAAGATTAATTAAGTAAACCAGTGGCGGTGGAGCTTTGTGTAAGGGGGGGGGGAGGATAGTAAAATAAGGGGCCTTTAAGGGTCTCGAGACGATATTTGGAGGGGTTCTAATTTCGAAAATATTTGAAAATTATATTTCTTTAATTGGTCCTTAACTGTTTTTTTTTTTTAAATAAGATACATCGAGAAGCTATTTGTAAAGGTCCTTCCGGCAAATATTTGGAAATTGGAAGCCACTAGAAGATATTTGGAGATTGATGCACGACCATATTTCAGCTTTGTATTCGAGAATATTAGAGGGAAGTAAAATAAATCTAAAGGGGGTCAAATTTATTAATGGGATGGGGTCAAACTATTTCCAGCAAAGAAAATCACACTTGCTTCCCTAGTTACGCCCCCGCTCAAGTAAACCTAGGAAAGATTAATTCAAGTGTACCTAAGTCAAGTAAACCTAGATAATAATAAGTTAGGTAAGATTAGTTAAGTAAACCTAAGAGAGGTTTTGGTAAAGTAAGAATTGTGGTGAGGAGGAATTTATTTTTCAAATTTGGTTGAAGCCCATTAAAATACATATTTTCTGTGGTTTGGGTTTACCATAGATTATTTTTATTTATATTAAACACTTTCTAGTTTGTAATATGTGGCATCTCTAGTAGATACAGAATGTCAATTTTAATAGTTGTTGGTCAGTGATGTTATTTTTAAATAAAATCTTTAATATCCGTGTTACTAAGAACTTATTCCAAGTAATATGAATGTGAATTTTGAATGTTGAGGATGAGATCACAGTAAAAATTAATCGTATAAACCATTCTCAAAGCTTTTGAGCGTTAAAAATATGTAATAATTTATTTTCGTAATTGTGAGCACCAATGACTGCCAAAAATATCACTTTGACCCATAAATGAAATAATTATATAGCAGTATGTCCTAAGGGCTGTGTGTTTATCAAGCTAGATAAAAATATATTGAAAAAACTAGTTTAAAAAAGTTAATCATCTTACATAAAATTTGTAAAAATAATAATCAAGTTTTAACTATGTTTTCCTACACTTGGCCTATAATGCATCTATTGAGAACATGCTAATTTTTAAACGTGCGAATTCAAGAATAATGCTACTGTGTAGCCCCAATATGTTAGACTCAATTAAGTGAAAAATGATAACCTGGACACGGGAATCGAACACGGGATCTTTGGCTTTTCTTGTGAAAGATGTCCCTATATACAAGAAGAACCAGGATATATTAGCGGTAAAGCATTGACGAGCAAAGACAAAGGTATTTAGGTCGATTTGTGTTTTGGTTGTTATTTTTAACTTTAATAAATTTGATTCGGCTATCAGGACTGATTCTGTGGATGAACATCACATATCAGTGTTTGTTATATACATGAAATACTAATACAAATATATTAAAACTATTACATGCATCAACATTTTGGGGGCATATTGTTTGGGTTTTATTATTGGGAGAATGCATTAATAACTTTGTTTATAATGTATTTTGGTGTTTGGCCTACCTAAGACAAACTTTATATACAATATATTATAATTCCAGTCTTTTGTTTTTGTAACGCAACACTATCAAACTATTTAGAAATATGATAATGTTGATAAATGTATCTCAACGTTATTGTACTGTTTATGGAAAGAAGAAGAGCACCTCATTATTTTAAAAACAAATAAGGTACCTTGACCTTCAAAATATAAGCAACAGGTCCAAAATAAAAGCAATGTTATAAAAGAAGAATTTCCATTTTGTTCAAGTTAAATTTAGATAACTCCACCCCTCCCCCCTAAAATTCCCACAATCTATTTTTTATTTCAAAATAGTTTAGTCGTGTGACTCATGTCAAGTGATTTTTATATTTTCCCTACAACCGCTTCCCCCGAATACATGTCTGCCAAGTTGTATAGGTGTAACCAGGCAATATTACTTTTTTAGTGTCCAATAAATACAAAATTGAAATATTTTACACACCCCTGGAGATGATAAAGCAATATAAGTCTGATGTGGCCTGGGGGAGAATTGTGTCTCTTTCAAGTTTGTTTATATTAGTTGATTAGTTCAAACGTTAAGAGGGCTAACGAGCGAGAAAATACTGCAACAGGTGGACATTATCTTTTATATAAATATATCTAGAAAAGGTGGTGTGTGGAAATTCAAAATGTAACGATTTTTTTTTAATGTATTCATCCAGATATACTATAATCTGCTGTTATTTTGGATGGATATTGTCAATACAGTAACAAAATATAAATCAGTTTAGTTCTTCTAAATGTAGACCGCCAATGTAAGCGCATTTGGTTGAGCGACGTTTAATAACAAAGTATACCCAACTGCTAAGCGCTAGTAGAAACATTATCTGAATTAAATTAGTTAATTGACACAACCTTTAAGTAGTCACGTACGGTATCGTTGTAGACAGAAGTGAGTTTCTGAGTAACACTTGCAATATTAATTCGTGGCACACCGTTTCTCTAAAACCATTATATAAAACTACTAAACTAGAGATCAGTTCTTTGTATCATTTTAAGAAGCTATTTCTTTTAAACTGGCTTCATGTAACTATTGGTAGTGGGAAATTTAAATTATTTACAGCTTACACAAATAAAAATATTTGTATGAAAGAGATTCTATAAAGAATAAAAGCAACGTGATAGCTAAGATTAAGAATAGTTTCAAGAACGAAAGTTAGTTTTAAGTTCTTGTTCCGAGAGCTACTCCACGTCCATCTAGAAGAGACCTACAAAGGTAAGATATTAACAATAATTATAGAAATATGTGATTTATAATATTAAGACTACTGGAACGAGTCATATCACTCATCCAGAATATCCGCAGGGAGAGTAGGGAGTAGGGAGTAGGGAGTAGAAAAAAAAACTCGACACACTCGGCCGCGATTCCAACACTGGAAACCCCACCAACGGCAAATCAAATCGGAAGAGAATGACGCTTTAAGATTGATTTACACATCACGTTGTGGTATCAAGTTTGTATCAGTGCCATCTCAGTGCTTGCTATTCATGCTCGTTCTGTCTGACCAGAGAACTTAAACATAACCTACATCGGCCATGCAGTAGCCGTAAAGTGTTCAAATTATCTAGCCCTTCAGTTATGTATAATCTATTATTAGTTTATTTGGAACTATGATAAAATTGCAGCTTTAGATTTTACTTTTACCAAGTTTAATTAATTATCGATATGTAAGGAGCTTCACCATAAATAAATGACAAAGAATTTTTTAATATTATCTCTTGAAACCATTTAATGATTTTGTTAAGACATAATTGGGTTTTTAGGTATTATGACTACCTTTGTGGTTAAGTGGTCAAAGTTCTTGGCTATGAATCCAAAGGTCCCGGGTTCGACCCCCGGAACTTTCAGAATTTTTTTAGAAGCAATGTATCAGGAGCGGGGTCAACTCAGCTTATTTGTCTTCAAAGGGCAGAGAAGTGACGTTAAAGGCATTAAAAGTGTTTTATATGGATGGTGGGGTGTTAAAAGCGAGGACCTCCACAAGTGCATCTACTGTTATGACTTCAGTAAACAATCATACCCGACCATAAAGATTAATTAAATTCGGAAACTCCGGATTACAACATCGGCCCAGAGCTGCATGCAAATGTAACTTAACATATGGTGCACGACCCATACGGACTTGTGAAACGATCATCTCCGTGCAGCCAGCAAAAACTATCCAAAGAGCTTTCAAAGAGCTACGTTGACACAAGATGATGGAGGGCGCTAAGCAACTATCGGTTCTTGGGCATTGGATGTAGAAAATCACCCGATTCTCACTATAATGTGGAGCTGCGTAGTTTTATTAAATCCATTTAGTATGTATGCAAGTAAAACAATAAGGACAGTGATCAAGGGACAGGGACGTTTGATATTAATTTGAGCAATGAGGGGGAACAATATCAGTGGGTATTATTCAAGCTGTTATGAATTTAGCTGACCATTTAGAAAATGGAATGTTTATATTTTACCCATTAACAACATTCTTCAAATTTTGCATTGAAAATTTCTGTACGAAGAGGTTGCTTAATGTAATGTTTGGGAAATTAAGAATTTCCATTGCCGAAAGGAAGGTTTTTCTGTTGTGGAATCCTCTGCAAAAGAGCGACACGGGTGATTCCCTCAGTCAGGTATATATTGTACACTCGAATAATACAGTATATTATTTTAGAATGCGGTTTCATGTCATCAAAGGTCCCCTTCAGCATACTAATTAGTTTTCAAAGCACTGGGACTCACACTCTTCTTCCTCATGCAGATAATGGCTCTCCATCATTTTAATATTTTTCTCATGACAGATTCTCCCCCACTTTCGCTCACTACTGGGAAAGCATGACGGAAGATAATGACCATAGAATCAGAACATATAAATTGGTAGAAACTTTGGACTTCAATTAAGATATTTTTAATACAAGTTGGACCATAATAATAACTCGGAAGTCTTCTTCTACCAGACAATTTGTACGGATTTAAATTCAATAAGATTATTTGAGAGAACCGACAAACGATCAGCCAATTATATTACAAACTTTGAATATAAACAAGTCTCTATTGAACAGAGAACAACACTTTCTCGTTATTTATGTTCTTACCAACATCTATATTTTCTCTCGCACAATCATGAATTGAGCTAGTGTTTCAATGATTTGTCGTAAACTCCTCCAACAACGGCGATGAGAAAAAAGGAAAGGTTGTAAACGTTTGTGCACTTGTTTTTTTTATTAAATGCTTGGCGTCTTACTACCCGTTTGAGATATCCGAAACTAACACTAATTTAAGATCACAGAATGGGGGCAGTTAAACTTAAATGGAGAGGGTATTTATCCCAATAATGGAAACAATTAACCTTTTTACCCCCAGCCGGAATGCATATCCTGCTGGCCTTTCGGCTAGAATTAAGCCTGTTAGCGCTGAGCCATGTTGAGCCAGCGAGAATACTTTTACAGTAAATATTGATTCATACGTTCACCGAAAATAGAGAGCAGAATCTGCTTGAGTGACGCAACAATTCACACGCTGTATATTGACTCATGATGCATTGCAATGAAAACTTAAAACAGCTGACTATCAACCGTTTAATTTTATAGTGGATAAACATATTTTAGACCACTGCCATGATGGATGTTTTCAAATTATAATGCTGTGTCGTGGAACAATCCAATGCATCGACACACAGGCTATCCATTAACGGACTTTTTTCAAATATCTTCACACCAGCTAAAGAAACCGTCAGTTTGCTTCTATCTCTACAGCGCAAGGGCACTGATTGGAGATTTGATTTGATCTCTCGTGCCGCCAAAGTTCTCAGGCAGAGCAGACGAAGTTCGCCGGACGAGTGAATCCACAATAATACATATTCAGAGCGACAACCACCATTTATAGTTGTCTTATGATAACACTATTTCCTGTGAAGACGCAGTTTCTGATAATTTGACTTTTTCATTTATATGAAACATAGGGGTGTGATAAAAGAAAACTCAAACTCTAAATTTAGATGAATATATACTTTCTATGTTGTCTCGATTCCAAGTGATTTTTGGTCTTCAGTCTTCTGTCCCTATATCTGAATGTGCATTTTCGTAAAGCCGTAACGGGTGAATGTTTCAAATTTGGTATTTTTAAAATGTATATCTCGCTAGGTGCATCATATAATCAAAGGAGAAATACCGGTATACGATGTACACCTCTTTGGTAACCGGCCTCATGGTATAGTGGTTATTGCATCAGGCTACGAATCTAGGGTCCAGGGTTCGATTTCCGGCTGGCACCATGGGTAATTTTCCCCAAAGGGGAACTATCCCAAGTCACCAAGGTTTAGTTAATTAGGATTAAGTTAGGTTTAAGAGTTTATAATGGTTCCACACCCTAATATTCACTATCACCATCACCTCATCTCATCGGGACGTGGAAAGAGCCTCCACGGAAAGGATGTACGATTAGTACATTCAGGCGTTTCCTGGGCAAAGATACATCAGTAGCGTCTAATATTTCCACAAAAAATGGGCTACTAGTAGTGTAGCTTAGACACGGATATAATAATTATATAAGTTCCCTCTTTGGTGCATAAATAGAAGTGTAAATTTTCTTCAGATCTGGCTTTTTAAAATATTTTTATCAAATGTAATTGAAACTTAAATATTAATTTTCAAATAAATTAGAGGTAATATTCCTAGAACACAAGAACAAAATTTTATTTTTCAAAAATATCTACTGACCATTTTTATAAGACCTTAATTCATTTATAAAGTAAAGCATAGTGAAGTCTAATAATGTATAAGGCAAATATACTCAAATATAACAAGATAGCGCCCACATTTCTTAATACGTTTGTGAAAATGAACGCACCATGCTGTCATTCTTCAACGGAGAAATTATCTTAGTAACATGGATTGAATACAACATTGAAAATATTCTACTTAAAGAAGCAAACAAAATTATAGCTTTCAAAAAATAAGTCAATTATATTCAGTCCAGTTTATTTATATATAAAAACATTATGGATGTAGTATAATCATTAGCGCTTAATTTGACGAGTGGGAAGTGATAAACATATTATATATCAGTTTTATAATTTATATTGTATTTTTTAGTATCTCCATTGTATTACCCATTAATTTTTCTCCAATCCTCAAAATATTCCAGCTATAAGTAGGCCTATCTGCACTAAGTGATAAAATTAACTCAACAAAATAGAAACTTAAGAAGCTAGTAGTTTTTGAGAGCCAAATATTGCTCAAGGTAGTTTACGAAAATAAAAAAAAGTTATATTCACATTAAGTTTTCAAAATAGAAAATAAACACTCAAGCCCAAAGTAGATTTTATCTTTAAATGTTGAAGTTTGGCTATGCATTATGCTACCCACAGTAAACTTATCATTTAAAAGTGTTGCTTATTGTTTAGTCAAGTATGCAATGCTTGTGCAGGCTTAAAGTGGCTTAGTTGAACTTAAGTGAAGAACAATTAGCTCTGACGTTCGTTTGCCACAGAGCGAGAGGGAACAAACCTTATTTGAAAGTGATAATATTTTCGGCTCTCGCGGAGAATCAAACACGGCACTTACATCTTAACGGATAACCACACATAATACAAGTTGTGCTATAGTGACAAGGTCACACCATACTCTAGTAACTTGGTGTTAAAACATCGAATGTGACGTCATCTCGCTCACCCGTCCCGAGAAGTGCCCAAAGAGCATAAGTTTTTTTTAAATTCAATTAAGTCATTTGCATTAAAAAAAACTTTCCTCCGTTTTGAATCTTCAAATGAAAAGGGTATTAATACCTGTGCCCGTGGGCAGGCGACCAAAATGTTAAGCTCATTTAGCCTGTTTTACCGGATACGGGGAGGTCGAGGTTGTAATTCCGGTCGGGTGCACTAGGGGTGGTTTTTTCTTAATTGTTTGCCCCTCTACCATAACGCAAATGTGGCTACATTCTCTTTAAATTCTACCAGGAAGGCCACTCAAACTCTATATAAAATCCCGGCATATTTCCAGGTTTTCCTGAACAAAAAAGTTTTGTAAAATGTGTGGTGAACGGGCTGCCATTCCTCTTCCCTAAAGTTATTCTACATTCTTATCACACTTAATTCATTATTTCACTTGAGATGTGTGTTGAAAATAGTAGCACATTAAAAAATGTATTACATCCAGTGGCGTTACAACATTATTAGGGTGTGGCTGCTAAGCAGGTGAGGGAGGGCAACAAGGATTTGTGTTAAAAACTTGTCCAAGACAAAGTGGGATCTGGGGGCTCTTCACCAACCAATATCTGAAAATTGAATTCCCCAAGAAGTTATTTAGAGTAGTCTACGCCTGGAAACTTAGAATCCACTACCAGATATTTGGAGTCTTACAATTTTTGAAATTGGAGTACCCTTAGAATGTATAAATAAGGGAGAGACCCTTCAAGATGAGCTGGAAGAATTCTAAAAGCAATTCCAATGCCTGGCATGGAATGGATTTTTCTAATTTATTGGAGGGTCAAATTAATACAGCAATTAAAGAAAGATTTAAACAAATAGAGGGAACAAGTCAACTCTTTGGCTTCTTGTATGATATTTCTGAATTGACTATAAAGCCATACCACAAGGTGCTCGAACATTGTACAAAATTGGCTTCGGCTATAAAAGACAATGGACGCTCTGAGTCGATAGCTTGCGCAGGGAAAATTACAACAGGGATTTCTCCAAAAGGTGCTATTGAAATAATTTTTTCCAATAAATTAGAAAACTCCATTCCATGTCTGGCAATGTAATTGTTCTTAGAATTCTTCCAGCTCTACTAATTACCTCGCAAAACCCTTTTAAAAGCAAAATGGCAAAAGTTAAATTAGCGTTTGTGCAAAAATAAATATGCAGAAAAATCTAGAATAAATTTATGAAAAAATGTAGGGGTGGAAGGGCACCGCGAGTTAGGCCTACCATAACCCATACGGATTCTTAAAGCTAAAAAAAAATCCATCGAAACCGGCTGGGTTTGAACCCAAGAATATCGGGTTTTGAAGCGAGCACTTAACCCCAAGACCACCGAGGTCGACCGAGGCATTAATTCCGTGAACGTTCGCGCTAGAACAAATTTGTAAAAAAAACCAAAGGTTTCGCTAAACAATCCTAAACAAACGAATGCAGCCATTAAAACACTTATTTTTAAAAGTGTAGAAGGGGTCAATTAACTTCAAGAATGTGACCACTCCGTCATCGTAAAACCAGACTAGTCAAGCTAGAGATGCGGTTCACATCAATGTGATAGCTAGGCTTGTTATAACAAAAATGGCGGTTGGGGTAGAGTAAATCTAACAGCTGGTAGGTGAAAATGCACGTACTGCAAATCGACGGAAAATGAGCTATTTAATTTTATTTATAGTTATATTGGTGCTTATTTGACTAGCCCTAAAATGTACACAACATATAAAGCTAAACATATCTTCCCAAAAATAACCTTAAGAAAACATTACGTATGAATGTAATATTAAATAAGCCTATATCATAAAGTATTATCTCTTTCTTTTATCCATAACTAAACGGTTTTTAAGTACCTACTTACTGCCATGTATTTTTAGCTAGTAATTGCTGTTCATTTTAATTTACAAAAACTTAAAATCCATTGACTACGAAGTTATACTCATTTAAATCTACCATAAAAAATGATGGGTGTTTTGAAATTGGCTCATTGGTCGTAGCCATACTCTTTAGTATGGTCAAGGAAAGCGTTACCAAACTGAGCGGTGGTATCGTCTCGGTCATAAACATTTCGTTAACATTGAAACCAGGTCAACCGTGAAAACGCTGTAGTCGTAAACACCGATACCAGGTCAACCGTGAAAACTCGCCTTATTTTACACTCAACCGAAATCAAGAAATTTTAAACTTTAAGTAAAGAGTTCGAGAAATATTTAGTATGTGTACCTTGTACTTTTTTACATTCACAGTGTGCCTGACGCATTAGACATTTTGACTACCGATTCAAGTAGCTATAAAACCAAGAAACATGGCAAACGGAAAATTTAAATCAACCTCCGTTTTTAGGGTAACTTATTGAATTTTGAGAGAGAAAGTAAATTAAAGAGTATTCCAAAATGAAAACGGGCGTGTGGTGGGATTCTACCTGGGAGATGATCACTTTCCCAATAGGCCTACCTGGGAGTTGCGATGCGATGATGGGATTGAAGATTCACACGCGTAAACTCTTCCAATTCACAAGCATAGTTAATAGTTTATACAGGGATTATTTTATGGAAGGAACGAGAAGATGCATTGGGTGCAAGACGCAGTGAGAACTCATGTCTACATTTGAAAGAAACACTTTGAGGACTAAAGAAAAACCCGTATAAAAACACAATCAAGAAAAATGTACCACCCTAACAAAAATAAATTAATATAAGGCGGTAGACAGAAAAATGTGATAATTCTATGAAAAAATATTGAATTAACAAAATAAATATCTAATTAAGTAAACAATAATAAAACTAATATTAAAATAAAATATAAGGAGATAAGTAATAAAGAGTGACCTTAGTTTTTCCTATTACATATATTGTGAGCCCTAAATCTTAAATTGTGTGAAAGCTAATGTAATTTAAATCTTAAACATGGTATAATTTCTCAGGGAAACTAGAGATGTTAATTGTTAGTGTTTTATAAATATTCCGAGCCTTGTGCTTTAAGGCGAGATGACCAACCACCTGCGTGGGTTACTAAAAGTCAATAGACCTGGGAAAGTGATCATTTTCACACGAAGCAAACAGTAAATGAAGGTGCACAATTTTTTCCCTACGTCATAAGCCTGAATACTTTAATTAGACTACGTTATCACCAGTTTGTGATGTTAGAAAGTTATCCAATATGGTTCACTATCACTTAATGATGTTAATGTAAAAACGATTATTTTTCTATTGAAATTCTTCTCTAACAAGAAATTTAAATTTCAATCCAAATAATTTTTTTAAATATCACAAGCTTCCCGCGGGTAACGCCGGGCACTTAAAACAAGTTTTACATCATATTACGGTGGGGTGGAAGGGTATGCGAGAAAAGGCCAATGTTTTTGCAGTTTTTATAGAAAAACTTTTTTTTTTGCCAAAATAAATAAAATATTTTTCCAGTAGAAACATAGTTTAAGTTTATACACAGGGTGATATCAACAGTTCTAGAATATCTGCTATGAGCACAGATACATTAAATGAAAAAGATTTTAAATGTGGAGAAAAAGTTGTCATTAAAATCCAGGACACCCTTGACAGATGTTCAACAACTGTTGAGGTCACCAGGTGAAGAAAATTAAACTATATGTTTGTACTGGGGCAGTATTTAATTTATTTTGACCAAAAAATGTTTTACTCTAAAAAATGCAAAAACACTGGGGTTTTCTCGCGTACCCTCCCACCCCATTTTAAGATCCTCACGCCCAAAACCAAGAAATATAGGGAGCTGAAAATTTGCATGTGTCCTTAGGATGTGCAACTTTGATGTATTTTTGAAAAATCATATATTGTGAGCCAGATGCCTCAAGACTAGTCGGTCCCTTTTGAGGTTTCCTTTAATTCCAATAAACAAAGATAGAATATTAAAATGTATACATGCACTTATTAAATTCTTTAGAGTGATTAAAGTCTGATGTATTTGACATTATGACCACCAATTCTGGCAGCTAAACCAAACAATAAACATAGAAAACAAAAATTTGTTAAGTGCTCATATACTTAGGCTATACCTTGGTTTGTGCTTTTACACATATTGCGATCCTGACGTCTTAAACCACGTGACCCCTGGTGTTGGCAGTCCAAAACCAAATATTATAAACATCAAAAACTTTGTATAGCATATATATATATATATATACCCTTAGGCATTAGGGGTACTGGCAAAAATTGCACTCGGGCATTTATTTTTATATTTTACGCAAGCCTGACGCCTAGACATTATGCTCACCAGTGTGGGTAGCTTAAAAAAAATAGAAAGATGATACTGTACACACAAAAGGAAAAGTGAGGGTGTAAAGTGTTGTTTTTATTTTAACTGTTACATATATTACGAGTCTAAGGACGTGAATCATGTGAATACCAGTTTGTGATGTTAAAAAAGTATCCAATATTGCTCACGATCAGTATGTGCTGTTTAATATGTTGGTGATTTGTTTTCTATCCATGCAACACCGGGCACTTGCCTAGGTGGCCTAAAATATTCTAATAATAGGTAATATAATAATGAATTTGTTGGTTATCAATTTATTGTGAATATATGGAAAATCAAATTTATTATTTATTATTCTTGGCACCTAGTCTCACTATATTATGGTAATGTGCAACGGATGAGGTTGAATTAAGAGAAAGTGTACCCGCATGTGCGTGGAAAGACAGTGGGGGGGAGGGGGGGGAACCTTTAGGACAAACGAACTGCCTTTTAGATGAAGTTACGGCATAGCGCGATCGTACGGTGTTCGCCACCTTGATGAATATATGGGTAAGTGCCACTAAGTTGAGTCTGCACAAAGCTCATCACGTGACCCCCACAATTGTCAACATGTCACCAAAGTGACCAATGCCATGTCTTTCAAGACACACTGATAAACAATCTAGTATCAGTGAAAGTCACAAGCTCTTAATGACTTCTTCGGAAGCAGCGTTTACATTAGCCACGCACCAGTGAGATAAGCGTGAATAAAATCATGAATAATTTGTGCAGCCAGCATGTAAGCTTGGATTTGACAAATACGTGAATGTCTGTAGCCTCAAATTTGTTATGAGATAAAATATTCCTAAAAAAAAACACATTGAGTATTTACAGATAGTTATTGATATAAAGTAAATTTGATATTAAATTGAGCGATAAAAATCTATAGCACAGTTTCCTCCGGAGAGGAATTAAGGCCGTCGGTCCCATGTCAATCGTGGCATGTAAAAGAACCCTGGAATGTACTGTCTGTGGAAATACTCGCTACTGTTGGCCAGCACTATAATAAGGGAAATTGGAACTATCATTATTTGTGGCTAGTGATGTTTGGGGGGAAAAAATAACCCAGCATCAGGGAAGCAAAAGAAAAAAAAACGCTTCGGTGGTCACATGAACTCAGCCCTGGTCTGTATACTTGTCAGAAAAAAAGATTGTCAACTTTCAATTTGAACAATTTCCTACATTTACAACTGAGTCAGTTGTAAATAACTATACTAGCACCGCGTCTTACTACCCGTTCGGGTTATACGTTTAAGTACTAATTATTACTCTAACGGGTTAGGAATTGGGAAGGTTGAATTTAGAGGAAGTGAACCCACATTTGTTTGGAGGGAGAGTGGAAAGCCATTTAGGAAAAAACCACCCCCAGTTCACCCGACCGAGATTCGACTTCGATTTAGCCGTCCTCGGTAATCCAGTCGTAAACGAGTAGTTAAAATGAACATATTTTGAATAAGCTTGTTTAAACAGTGTGTTTCGTTTTAAATGTTCGATTGAGCAGCTAATTTATATTTTATACATGATGTGGCTAATTTCACTTTTCATTCGCCACACCTGTGGGTACATTGAAAAATATGTTACTCACATCTGGTCTCGTAATAGATTGGATTCTAGTTGACGGGGAGGTCAGGGTTCAAATCCCAGTCAGGTGTAATGAGTGTGCGTGCATGTGTGTATATGTTATGGGTAGTATGCGAAATCTGGATAATGTCGAGATTAGCCGGGAGATGTCGACATTATCTCAGTGCAGTGGATAAAGTCAGAAATAGAAAGTAATCTATCTCAGTTTCGACCTTATCCGGATAATCTCGACATTAGCCAGAAACGCTTGGATAAAGTTGAATACTATTTGTAAAACTAAGAACGCGTAAACACGGATTATATTTTGAAACGTAATTTTGATCTCCGAAATTGAATCATAGCAATGCACTAACATTCGAAATGTCTCCATTTGATTCTTTCTTTTCCACTAACCTAAACTAAACAAACATAGCTTAAAATCACCAAATATAACCTAACCTAGCCTAGCCTAGCCTAGCCTAATTTAGCCTATCCTAACCTAACCTAACCTAACTAACCTAGCCTCAACCCTAAAATGTTGTAATTATTCAAGTGCGGGTGGATAGTGTCAATATTAAGCGGATAAACTTCGAAAGATATGATTTAATCACCTCTCATTTTACATTATCCATGTATTTTGGATAATATAGACTTTATACAAATTCGAACTTTACCCGTAACATATATACGACAGAACTTAAAAGAACAGAAAAAATACAGTGAAACTCCCTGAGATATTTAATGTTAGCTTTTGCAGAATGTATTAGTTTTAGTGAAGGACATATTGGAGCGTCACTTGGTCTCACTTTCTAAAATAAGGGTACAATACATGTGTTTTCTAGTATTTACAATCCTTTAAAACTAGAAGTTAAGAATAGGTTAAATTGTAAAAGATCTCCCCGAAACGAGTTGCAATTTTTTAAATGAGAGTAAAAACGACCTTGGCCGATTTATTTCTAAGTGAAATCATCCAAGGGCACACGTGAGGGTTGCAAGAAGCCCTCGCGGCAGCCATTGGAAAAACACTCCGGATCATACCATCATAAAGATTGGATTTGTCTTACACATTCACGCAGTCACTCCAACTCACTTTCCTAGTTCTTTCTTTTGAAATCAGAACCAAAGTGTGGAATAAATTCGTTCTAATATTTAATTTATGATCTTTAATTTATGTTATCTTCCATTTAAATCAAACCCAGTCTTATCGTTGGTAAGGAACCTGACACTACCTGGCACCCGAACACAACATACTTAAATATTTAAATCTAACGCTGAGATATAAAATGACGGACGGGAATCCAGGGCGATCAGGTCGTATACCAACCCGTTCAGGATCCGAACCAAAGACATCGGGACGGATTCGATCGCGTGCCGTTAAAATTGGTGCCTAAACAGGGACGTCATTGCAACGATGCGTGATGATAATTAGAAACGCGTGATACAAATTAACGGACTTAAAACCGCTAATACACGTTTCAAAAAAAACCTAAAAACGGATATTTGCGAGAACGAACCGACCCAGAACTTTAGACCAGTGGCTGACTCAAAGATAGACCATACGTGGATTTGACGCTGACTTAATGCCGATTCGACGCACCCTGGAGACGCCGGAAACCGATGCGGGAAGATGTGCATCGGGAGAGCCATGCCAGACACAGCAAGAACCAGACTAACATGCCAGTAAGAAGGAACCCGTGGTAAGCTCCAACCATTAACATATTTGGAGTAATTATTATTTTCAGTAACCCAGGGACGAATTCAACAATAAATGGAGGTTTTATTACCCGAAAATATAAGCGTAGCGAGAAAACACAGGACCACCCAGTGTTTGAACTCAAGACGACGGCAAATGAGGTTGAAGATGTTGAAGCGGAGTTGGTTGAACGCTTGGAAGCTTTGTTGGATAGACATGGATTAGGACAGGACAGTGAAACGACTGTACCACAGGGCTCATACCAGACCCTAACCTTGAAATTAGTTGAAATAGTGACCAAAAACTCAAAAAGAGTGACCAATAGTGACTTTCCAACAGAAAAAGGGACAAAAAAAACTGACTTTTCCTCCGTATTCCCAGGAAATGTCAGTGTTTTTTCTTCTTTTACGCAGTCGAAATTATCTGACCATTAATTGGAACTCTTTTTTCCCGGCGTTAGTAGTAGTTTCATCATACTGGATCGGGTAGCAAGGTGACTGCAGTACATCTTCAACAATATTTTCTTTAAAACAAGGTCCAAGGCCATCTGTTGTAAAAGTACTTCAATCTCCCTGCAGTTATAGAAAAATAATCAGAAACTGCTCCAGAAAACATAGTTTGAAATATATCCCCAATTTCATCAGACGAAGAATCCGAAAAATCTGAAGTTAAAGTCTTCAAAGTCCAAATTATCTCTGCTCTTAATGCAGAGTCTCTTACACTGTACAAGTGTCGCTAAACTTCACCCATTTGGAATGATGAATACCATTATTATCAGTTTAAAAAGCCACTCCCTCTTAAAATTGCACTTCCCCATTATAAAGTCAAAGAAAACATGTCAATATTTCAATATTCCCCCAAGCAGACGACTCCTTAAAAGAAAAAAATTAAAGTCATCCAAAATGTTCAAAATATCTAGGGCTTTAACGACTGGCATATCATTCACCTGCCGACCTGTAAGAGAATGCAACATCCTGGGTTATTAGCAGGCAGGAGCATATTCTATAGTCTTCAGATGTATTTTCAGTAATAAGCCCTGCTGTACCACCATCACAAGAAAACGACACAAGTGACATGGCAGGCTACTTGAATTTCCAATTTATGACTTGGAATAGATTAAAGATGACGAAAGTCATATAGTAAAGAGTCATGTGACAAATAATGACAAGGAACTCAAGTAAATGATGGAAAAAAATAATCTACATCATCCAAGACCAAGGAAGAATGTTAGAGAAAAGGGGATAGCGATACCCAGAAAATTGTTAGTGACCAGATTGGAGATTCTCATTGGTAGATAGAAAAGGTGTTTAAGATTGACATAAATAAAATCAGAGAAGAATGCAATAAAATTAAGGTAGCTCATGCTATAATTGGAGGGTCGCGTAGAAAAGATTAGTGAGGCTCATATTTTGGGACAAAACCAATTGAGTGATGTGGAGAAGACAGTGGATGGCATGAAAGGACGACAATCCCGTTTAGAGGAGCAAACAGCAATAAATGGAAATATTAAAATTATAAATGATACAACGAGGAAAAATCTTAGCAAGATCTAAGAACGCGTCGAGGAATTAATTAGAAAGTAAAATTCGAAAGACCAACTCTGACCGCTAGTACAACGTCGGGAATTAGGGACGAGAATCAACCATCACAAATATATGGGACACTAAATCTCCGCGGTTGACACCAAATCTTACCTATTAGGGGTTAAGGGGTCGAATTCCCAAATTTGATAATTGTGACAGGTGAACAACTGCAGTCCAATATCTTCACGTGGTCGACGGGGTTGTACAAGCTACAATTCCGGAACATGTAAAATTAGATTTGTTTTTAAGTTCTCAAAGGGGAGGCTTCACACTGGGCATGTTGGGAATGTTACACGGACGTTTGCGAAGCATTGTTGTGCAAATATTGGAATGTGAACCACCAAGATTTGTTTCTGATGTAACACATATTTAATGAGCGCTATGAAAAAAAAATTGTTCCCTGGACCAAATTACGACCCAGATGAGATTTTTGACTTTCGAGGTAGAAGAAGAAAGGCCCGCGAGTAATTTAAAATAAAACTTCCCAAGGCACGTACAAAACGTTTTTTTTTAGCATAAGAGGTGAAAACCATCCCACACATGCGCGGGAGAGTGGAAGCAATAGATGAGCGCTACAGCTGGGAAAATATTTTCAAAGAATGAGTGACCCGGCCTGGCAGCCCATCTGAACCAAGTTGAATTTATTGGGGCAAGGGGAGGGGGGGGTTACGAACGTCCCAGAACAGAAAGAAGGACTCAGGAGTTCAAGCCGACTGGCAGAAAGAAACCGATTTACCGGTAATAACCAAAATGGCTGCTGGGGAGGCAGACGGCACCGAGCAAAACGTAGGCAAATTGACGGTATGGGGGGGTTAATCTCAACCACCTCAGCGCAATGCACAAAAGTGAGTCAACAATAACAGTGGTGGCCGGGAGAGGTGGGGATTGTACCGAGCCCCACTACAAATAAGACCAAAACACTTCAGGGCTGTCCAAACTTAAGTCCACCATCCCTAAGAAGAGGACAAAATGATGGAGTGTCCAGAAGGGAATAACACTTGATCTAATTGCAGGGGCATGGATTACGCCAAAAAAACGAGTAAGGTCATCTTGGAGATTTATAGGAGACGGAAGAAATAAAACGACGGACACCAGGAAGGAAAATAGGTACCCTAAGGAAAAAACAGCAGAATAAAGTAAAAATTGAAAAATGGAATGCAAGGGAATCGAAGTGGACATCATCGGTAAATTAGTGCAAGAAATCGACGCCAAACTTTCACAATTCAACGCAGTGGGGTTGGAGAGTCCCGACAACGGGTAGTGGGGGGGGCCTAGCTTGGAAGGTGGCACCTAAGTTCATAAATTCCAACACATTCCGAAGTCAACTTCAGTAACGTATACTCCATTCACGGTAGGAATTACTCTCTGAAAGGTCTTTTTTCCTACCAATATCCTACTATATAATAGATTCCTGGCAGGGGAAAAGGCCTTTCAGAAAACAATTCCTACGCTAAACAGACTTTAAAGACGCTCCGCCAGGAATCCCACGCAAAAACCGACGCTGCTGGAGAACTGAAGGCCATCATAATCCCCAAAAATCAGTTAATTTAATTACTCGGCAATAACTCTATCAATCAAGCGGGCATTAAACTTATTTGTCTTTCTAAATTTTCAAGAAGAAAAATTAAATACTTTCTAAACAAACTAATATCAAAAGTAAGTTACTTTTCACCATATATACTTTGAAATGTAAACATATTTTACTACGCATTAGTCAGCACTCAACTGTGCAATGTTAATTGCCGTGTATATGTGTAATATTTGGCGCTGCATTACAATAGCATATTTCTCAAAATTGGAAGACTATAAGATAGTATTCCGAATGTTTATTCGGCATTAAAACACATTTACTTTTTCTGTTTACAAAACTATAGGGCTCTTCCAAAATTGTGTTAAAATTGTGAGTAGGTGGAGTGGACATTACTTTTGAACCCAGACTATTACCAACATTTTAACCCATTCTCCCTCCACGGTGGATTGGGTAGGCCTACTGCTACCTTGCAGAATGATTTCCCTCCCAAGGTAGATTTGGTACTGCTACCTTGCAGTATGATTTCCCTCCCAAGGTCAATTGGAAACTGCTAGCCTAACCTAACCTAACCTAGCCTTGCTTTTCCCCTCACTAAGAATTAAAATTATGCTACGAGATGCCCAATCCACTTGTTTATAATTCCTTATAGTTGAGTCGACGGTACCAAATCCATCTATTTACAATTCTTCTAGTTGAATCGACGGTGTCCAACTCACCACCACTCTTAGAATTAAAGGTTCGTGTTAGTTAATTTGGATAGCTCATAATAAATTATTAATATAATAAATCGCAAAACGCAAGAAACAATATTACTATATGAATGCAATAGAATGCTAAAAGACTAGGACCACTCACTATACACCACACGCACAGAAGCAAGACAACTGTAGGATCCTGGTAGAAAAGGACATTTTAGAAGGTACAAAGATTTTTTAGTCAACTTTGATAACATTTTATTATATTAATATTACTACTTAATAGGTATTTATATTATCTATGGAAAGGGACAGCTGCATAATTCATGGCTTTACGTGTAAGTATATGGGAATTTATTTATTTTTTTGGAACCATCCAAAAAATTTGTTTGTTTCTATTTAAATCAGATATGACTAGAATACAGTTATAAACGAAAATCTGGGAGCCAATCATGTACATGAGACAGCAAACATCCGCACTATTTAGGAACCCTAGCCGTACTACAGTTGTTAGATTAGTCAGTAAGCCATTCATACAATGATAGAAGGTTCTCACACGCCGTCGCTAGAATTAAACTGATAGGTACGCAGTATGCTATGCACGCCCTATGTTTAAATGAGCCGGTTGATTGGTCACACACAAAATGGTTCGGCGGGCGACATGGCGACTTCGCTCTACCACATTGGAGACCACTGCCTTGAGTTAAGGCGGCGGGGGGAGTTTGCCTTAGGCTCCTTTCACACGTTCCGATTTTCAGCCGGCCGATATCAGTCGACCGCAAACCGTCCGACAATTTAAGCAAAGATAATTATCCGATTTCACTCCGATTCTTGCCACCGGCAAGTATTTTAGTAAAAGCTAGTGCACTTGACTTATCCCATTCACCTCCTCTACGCCTATACATTTTATCGTTCTCCCCAAGCAAGTTCTTATTCTCAAAACATAATAATCAAATCCCTAAATAAATTAAATTTTCTGGATAAATGAGACGGAATAATTCCTTTTGGATATACACAAACTTCTCTCCACGCATTTTTTGTCTTGTTCCTTTCCTTACAGCTTTATAAAGTTTTGTCTCACAACGCAGGCCGTAATTCAAATCAGTAATTCAGTATCTGCATAAATATAAATCATTATACCACTATAAAGCCACATGGCTGACTCACTCACTTACATTAATGTCTTTCCACTTCCAGATGAACTCGCCTTGAAATTTGGCAAACTTATAGCTTCTAGCCTGTAACCGAAGGGAAGATTCTAAAAAGTTAAAAAAAAAAATTTTTAACACCCGAAAAAAATTCAAAGTGACGGAGCCATTTTAAAGTCGATGCGGACCTTTCTTTAAAGGTATCTTGTGACTAAACGGTAAGACCTATCAAAAAACGGATTGCATCAGCAGCTACAGATTTAGCGAGATCCACAAGTTTGGTCCTATTACATTTTGTCGTATCTCCATCGGTAACACCTTAGCTAGAGCTAGATTTTTTGATTTTAGGTAAATTTTGCACATTTTCCACGCATTTTTTAATTTTCTGACACACTTATGGGACAGCTAGAATCATAAAATTTGACAGGCATATTGGCACATTCAATTGCCATAGGCGTGCCAAATTTGATGATTCTAGCTGCCCTATAAGTATGGAGAAACTAAAATAATGTGTTAAGAATACAATACAATACCGGTAACTTAAAAGTTACGTTCAAAACAACGCTGGAATTACATTAGTTTACATCCACTTGCAAAGAAAACTCGCTGGGGGTTTGAGGGCGGAGCCCCCAACGAGCAAAGCGAGTTTTCATATGCAACTCGACCGCCAACCGCACAGCACGTGTGTTCACTCAGGAGGGTGTCGGACGACTAAATACCAGCCTGTGTAAACGTGCCCATTTAAAACAATGTGCGGCTGCCCTGTGGAGCCCGGCCGACATCAGACAGCAGTCGAGGTTCAATCCGACTGCTACCCGTTCGCTGGCCAACTATTTCCCGACAGATCGCAAAATCAAAACGTGTGAAAGGAGCCTTACATCCAAACAATAAAAACTCTAAACTGGTGAATTGTTAGAAAATTGGTATTTACTCAGTGCAATCTACCAGAAATTTTTCGGAAGGACCATCTCCTCACAGAATAGGCTACAAGCAAGCCTACTTCAGAGAGTTCCAAATGGGGTTGCCATTATCTCAATTTCAGGACCATTCAAACACACACACAAAAAAGAATAGAGGAAGTTTATTTTTGACGTTTGAAATGACACATGAATTCTTATAAAATTGTACATTTTTGTTACATATTAAAATAGTAAAAAATATTAGTAAATTAAATTTAGAATATAAAATTGACAACAAATAAATAAAACCATTTTATTTATATAAACATAGTTTTATTCTTTTCCTCTGATATCACATGCGTTTGATAAATTAAAACAAAGTTCTAACTAGCTACTCCATCAATTATTTGAAAAGTGGCAATCTGTACACGGCAATAAAACCCAGCTTTACGTGCCGTTGAAATACCACTGAGCATCCTGGCTCATCCCGTATCCAGGACCACTTTTCACTATGTGTGGTATAAAGGACAGTAATTATTATTGTGGTAACTGGTGAAAGTAGTATTAGTTATTCCTTGTATATCAAATTAAGACCCGTAAGTAATCTACGATGATATTGTAATGCATTTTAAAAATAAAATGTGTAATTTTGTTTGAAATAGAATTCTAGATTTTTTCGTAAATAGGAAAAGGAACTGATCTGTGTCCCCCTTGTAACTTTTGAGCTAATTTGTATACCTTATCATAGTTTGAAACACACACAGGTACTTATCAAGACACCCGCGAGTTTGGTTCTGATCTTAGAAATTAATTTTTGTAGGACAGGAATATTTAAGGTAAATTAATGAAGAATGTTGGCAAGTTTGACGCTAAAAAAAAGTATCACTAGGGTTTTAGCTACACTAAATAATTACAAAGGGAATTTTATTATGGCTATCAAATTTTAAAACTAATGTATAGAATATTTTGTAATACAATAAAATAGTGGTGGAAAAACTAACACTTAATTTGCTATATTATTTCGACAAAACTTGATGTACACACTCATCTAATACACTATTTAAATATTTTTAATTTGCTATTCTAAAATTTGCTAAGATATCAATTTTGTCGGATGTGATCTAATTTCGACAAAACTTTGTAAATACGCATGTCCGTAGAAAATAAATATATTATTACGACCTTACGCTTACTGATAAGAACGATTTCACCGACCTTAAACTTGTTCAGTGTAGGATCCACCATGTTGGAATATCAATAGCAGTATGTTAAAGACTATCGTCCTTAACGTCTATAGGTCTCATCTTGATAGTCAAGTGTACTGTTCGGTTGTACACGTCAAATATTAATCGATCATATCTATTCATCGATAAATCCCTTTAATCGTGAATTATATTTCACTTCATGTTCTTTAGCGTTTGGGAATTATGAAATCTACATTGTAAAATTCCTTAATAATATCTGTATGCATATGACGTACTGGAGGTAAACCGATGGCAGTCACGTGTCAAAAAACAATCCATAGCAATGGTAACTTTCTTTCCTCTCTTTGGCTTGACATGTACAGATCAAGCACGTTTGGAATACATACACATCGATCAGTATAATTAGGTAATTTTACTCTTTATTCGATCTTGAGTAAGGTATCATCATCCCCACCACATTTGCCTGAAACAACTCATTCCAACCCCCACCCGCTAACATGTCTAACGTCATCTTGCAGGACGATGAAGTTCGCGTGCAAACTCCCTCTTGACTACAGACATAATTATGATCTAAATCCGAGGAATAAATATTTTCTAAGATGATTCCAGCCTTGCGTATTTCTTCAATAATCGATACGACCTTGTTATCGTGAGCGGTATGGCGATAACCACTCAATGCTTGCAAGAGTCGTTATCAATCTTCTAATTCGTTAAGATCGTCCCAATAGGTGTAGTCGATGCCTCTTCCTATCTCGGTATTATAAAATCCTTCTAGCCTCAAGCTTATCATGACACATAAGCTCAAAGATGCATGAATATTCGGGTCCGGTACGCGACTTTTAACGACCATAAAGTTATTTTTTGACTCGATGCACGTTCGTTTCCTCAAGCATGTAGACTTGAAGATGTCCAGATCCTTCGTGGTGTAGTTAGAAGGTACCCTTTTGAAGAGTAATTATAAAGTCCTCGGATATGTGGTAGTGAGGTAATAGTTAAAAGTACGGATACCTTACTCTTTTCAAACACGATAGGTATATCTCCAAGCATTGATGTGCGATCATCATATCGAACATTGCACGTTTTATCAGCATGAGCTTGAGGTGTATAACGATAGGACTCCAATAGTCGTTTGTTATGTATTATCTCTAGTTGACTTCTTCCTTCTCCTCTTCCTCCTCCTACAGTTTAGGCTCCGATCTTGCCACCGTCATCTTCGCCATTTCTTTACTGGTTCTGTGATGGGCTTTCAAGTTTCTCTGGCAATAATATCAGGCTCATGCCGTGCATCACTTAGCTGCTAATACTTTTGTTTAATGACCTTACTCGATTTAATTATATCCTCGGCCACTTTTGTCGATATGATGTGTACTATGAAAGTCCCGTCATATGAACGAGCCTAGTATTATATTTAGACACATGCGAGACCCAACTCTTATGTGTAACGTTAGTGGTATGAATGCAAATCCATAAAATATATGGTCTTGTTTACTGTCACCTCGAAAAGCAGAACTATTTTAGGTACTTAGTTCGATAAACAGACTACATCATCTAAATTCATACGAGTGATGGAAACGATCCCTACTTTCCCAAATTTATAACTGGGTTGATCAGTTAAAATCAGTTCTAAATATCTTGCATCCAATCTGATGGGATGCGAATCCAAGTAGATGTAGACAAAACCACGACTAGTCAACGAATATACATAGTGTGTAGGTGTTGCATTTGAAGGTGATGAAGGAAATCCAATGTTGCGCACAAATAAAGCGTTAGCATCTCCTTCATTGAGAAAATACCTCTCGTCACAAAGTCGTTCAATTCAGTATGAACGGGTTGTTGTTGTATGGTGAAAGACTCTTTCAGCTTGAGCAGCTTAAGAAAAATAATCAAACTCTGTTTCTGCTTTGCCGAGCTGATCTTCATGCTGTCAATAGGTTTTCCAATTTATAATCAGGGATTATTTGTTTATTTTTCAAGCGAGCTCGCACATTTTCCAACGTCGGATCTCCTGCCTGTGCGGATTTGAGCAAGGTGAATAGTTCGGGTGATTGAGTCAAGAATAAGACCTTGGGGTGTGAAGCACTGTACCCCGAAGTAGCAATAGGTTCAAACATTCTTAATAAGGCGTCTGCTAATGAATTATCTTTCCCCTTAATATTTACAATAGTGAACTGAAATGCTTGCAACTGAGTGACCCAACAGGAAATTTTCCTAATTTGCCCGGGTGGTTCATCAACCAAGCCACGGCGGAGTTATCAGTATGCAATTCAAAAACATTAGACTCAAGATACTGCCTAAACTTTTAGGTGGCAAAAATGATTAACAATGCTTCTAGTTCATATGTAGGATAGTTCAGTTCATGTTGATGAAGCGTCGTGCTGGCATATGCCACCGGTAGGATCTCCCCTTCAGTTTCCTGCGCCAACATAGCTCCCAGCCCTGACGATAACGCCGCGGTTAGGAGAATACACCTTTTTTTAAAGTAGGCCATTTTCAAAATAGGCGCTTCAACCAATACCTGTTTTAACGTCTGAAACGCCTGCTCGGCATCATTCGACCGTTAGAAGGTGGTTTTTGTCCTCCTAAGCTTGTAAAGGGGCGAAGTTAAAGACAAGTTCGGTATGAACCAGCCAAAAAAAAGCTATCAAACCCAAAAATCTAGACAGTTTCTTTTGAGTGATGGGCACAGGGAATTCTCTGATCGATAGGGTTTTCTCCGGATTTATTTCTATTCCCTTATGGAAAACAATGTGACCTAAATACTCTATCTGGGAGACCGCTATTTGCATTTTGTGGGTATTTATCGTGAGGTTGGCCTTCCTCAACCTGGTGAACAACTCTTTCAAGTACTCTGCATGTTCCGTTAAGGTTTCGGAACATATGACAAGGTCGTCGAGATAGTTATAAACGAATTTGAGCTGTACGTCCTCAAAAATGTGATTCAATAATCTAGTCAATGTTTGGGAGCCAACTACTCATGTAGTCCAGTTTGAGTAACGAAAGCCGTACACTCTTTAGACTCTTCATTAAGGGGCACTTGATAATAAGGTTCATCTAGATCAAGTGGGAATAGACCCTCACTTTCCCCAAATACTGGAAGGCCATCTTTACGGTTTATAGAGGAGTGGCCTCAAAGACTACTTTCTTGTTCAACTTTCGGTAAGCCACCACTAAGCGATGCTTATTTTTGGGCTTGGACACCAAAAACGCTGGAGACGCGTAAGGACTGCGTAAATCCCTTACTATCCCTTTCCTCCTGCGCTCCTTTACGTGTCGCTTTAAAACATCTAATTTGGGAGGGGCGAGATAATATGGCCTAGACCTTACGGGCACGTGGTCCAACAACTTTATGTCACATGTAAGGACATTGGTGCACCCTAGTTCTTCTGTTACCACATCTCTATATTCATTAGGGATCTGGACCACCTCCTGTCTTTTTTCCTCTAGTTGACCAATGAAAAGATGAATTTCACTGCGTCAGATCCTCTAGATTGATCAACGTGCCAAACCTATCATACGGAAAATCAATCTTATTTTCGCACGGGAAACTCCGCATTCTAAGACTTGTTCAAAAACTCCCTCCTCAGTATGACCTCTACACAAATTGGGCGCGACCCAAAACCATATTGGCCATGAAAACCTATCTATTTTAACTGCCAATTTCACTTTGGAATTGATGCACATGATGCCCCAATCAGCGGTTTCACACATCATTTCACAAATTTCCCTTTGTTTAATGGATGAGATTGACTCCAGTTCGCTGACAAATTTTTGGAAAATTAAATTATGGACTGAACCAGTATATATTAATGACAGCGTGTCCTTCTGTCCCACTTTGGTCCTAACACCTGATAAATTTGGAGTGCGCCCCCAAATTGGCGGGATTCTAGGCCTAGCCATCGTGGTGCACACACCGAGGCCCAGCTTCGATTCCCTTGGAATGATTTAGTTTGTTTGCTGCGAACCTCTCTTTCATTCCCCCTTCGGTTTGGACACTGTCCCATTAAATGGTCTGGTGACCAACAAAGAAAACACTTCCTCTGTCTAGAAAAACCGCTGTCTATTCATTATTCTGGACACTGGGGACTCCCTCTGGGCATACTCTCCCCCACGTTCCCTGGCTTGATCGGACCTGGATCTGGGTGTGGTCTGTTGGGAAAACGATTGTCGCATCAGATTATTGTAATAATAATCGGGTTGGTTTTGTTGGCGGTACCGCCACACTTCTAAATTAGCTATTTCATAATGAATGGCCTTTCTCTGTAACTCTTCTACTGGCTTTACGCATTCTCGGGGTATTTGTAATTTTATTTCTGGCCTTAAATTTGAAAATAATCTATTATGTTCCCCTTCTGGAGAACACTCTCCATGACGCCTAATGAATTCTTATAAAATAATCGGTGACTGTTTGTTTCCCAGGGTTTTTGTCTACCATTTCTAATCTGATCCTCTAATCCCTCCACCCCCCAAAAATACCACTTAAGCCTACCAAGACTATAGCTAATACATGACATGTTAAACCCGCTAATTTTACTAGTGCATCTCAAACTAACTGTTATGTTTTAGTTTATTACTTAGCTGACCAATTTATGGTGCCTGTTTGTCCTTTGAAGATTTCCAGATTGTTTTATGTTGTGATGTTCACTCGGATCCTGCGGACGCTTGTCGCTGCTCTGTTGTTCAGTTTGTTATTAAACGTCCTCTCCGGCAACGGAAAATCGCCCCAGTTGACTGGAGGTGCTGATACCCTGTCTGTATTGTTTGACGTCGCACGTTATGATTTAAGGTGTCCCCCTCAAGGACTGGGTGGCAAGGTTGCCACAGCCTAGAAATGTGTTGTTGGACATCCCCTCTGGCAATGGAAAATTGCCCCAGTTGACTGTAGATGCTGCCACCCTGGCTTTTGGTGTCCGAAGTCCCACGTTGTGGTTGAAGTTGAGCCTCTCAAGGAGTGGGTGTTGTCTGGTCATCTTGTTTGTGTCATTGAAATGTCCACCCGGACATTGACTGTTTGAGTTGTTGCTCTGACTTTTGGAACTGTAGTCGAATGCGTCTGGTTGACTAACATCAAAGTTGCTTTTTTCTTTCGTGCTCAATATTACCGGAGGCCGTGACGACTAAAGTTATGCTACCATGAAACATTTAACTCTTCTTTCTTCTTCTGACACTCCTTAAAACCACGCTCTGCTACCAAGAAACATGGCACTCTTCTACCATGATACTCTTCGTACTCTAAACTCCTCGTACTCCCTCTGACACTGTGGAGTTCCTTAGCTTATTCAACTCCCTTACTCTTAGCCATCTCTGAAAGTTTCCTCTTTAATGTCGAACCCAGCCTGGCGACCCACTGATTGAAACACACATGTTGAACTTGGAATAATGTTTTATTTTCTTTTAACAATTATATTGATGAAGTACATTCAAGTTATCCTCTTCCCTTGACCCGGTCGATTCCTTGCGCATTGCAAGTGAACGCTATCACGAGTGTGTCAGTGACGGACGAGTTCCCCACCACGTAGCTCGGCCCAGCTCTAGCGGCGGGATTAGTAACAACCGTACCACTGCGCCAGACCACTGCGCGGAAGATAGATGTGGGGAGAGATCGTGACGTCACTGGCACACTTTTGAGCCCAATAAAATAAGTTTAAATAGGCCAATCATACTTCAATACTTCACTGATTTGAATATTAAGTACATTTAAAGGTTAATTAATTATTTTAGTATATTAGTTTTCATGGTACACTTAGAGCTATTAAAGGCTATCAGTGACAGTAAAACTATTTCAAGGAACAGAATGGAGGACTTGGATTTTATGATATATATTTGTCGATTTATTTATTATTTATCACCGCGCCTTACAACTCATTTAGGTTATACGCTTAGTACTAACTAAACTAATGGGCAGGAATTGGGAAGGTTGCTTATAGAGGAAGTGAACCCGCATTTGCGTGGAGGGAGAGTGGAAAACCATTTAGGACCACCCCCGAATTCATCAGAGCAAGATTCGAACTTCCATCTCTCCATCCTCTGCAGTCTATCTCAACACGAAACTAGCGCGTTAGCTAACTATGCCACCGAGGCTGGTTTTATCAATTAGAATTAAAATGTTCATATATAACCTTGGACAATTTGCTGGTTAAAGATCAAATAAAAATTAATGCACTAGTACAATTCACCATATTTCTCTTTTATGATGTACCATGCATGCTTCATAAATGTACAATAGGCTAATTATTTGAATGCAGATATGCACCAATATTAATTACAACATTTTATACAATATAAAGGATGTCATAAAATCTACATTTTGTCCATGATAGTTAAAATATATACAAAAATTGCAAAGGCATAATATAAACAAAGAATAAAATAATTGACTCCGGTAAATTTGATACAAAAAAAAGCCTAATTCAAGAATTTTACAATAATGTAATAAATAATATAATTTTATTAATAAAAATGGGTAAAAAGATTTTAAAAAGTGATAGATAACTATACCAAGTAGGCCTATTCAAATAAACTGTTAAAACTATAAAATTTGTGACTGCTAGGTACTACTACTAATAATAATAATAATAATGATGACAGTCAATATCTTAGTACTCCCCTTTAAATGAATAGAAAACTCCAAACCCCCACACTTTATAGCTTCACAACTAGTGGCTGTATTGTTCTGTGACAGCAAAGTTTTCATTTATCTATCTTATTGTATACACACCTCAGAAACATCTCTTGCAGCCCAGTTTGATGTGCATTGCCTTAAACAACAAAGTGCTAGCAATAATATAGGCCTATGTAATATTTTAACGTCAAGCAGGATAAGTAAGTAAAATAAAGACCAATTGTATTATATCAAAATAAAATGTCAGGCACCATAACATGGACATTGCCTGGAACTTTTGTTATTTTTAGAGAACCCTGTTTTACTACTCATTTGGGTTATACTCTTATGTACTAATATGGCTAATGGGCTAGGGATGAGGAAGGTTGAATTTAGAGAATAAGTTCCCGCATTTGTGTGGAGAGTGGGAAACCATATAGGAAAAACCAACCTCAGTACACCCGTCATCGGCAGTATAGTATTGAGAGAGTAGCGCCTTAAACCATGCAGCCACCAAGTGCTATATTTGTTGTTGATAGAGAAAAAATAATAATAACCCATAAAATGTCACCAGCAAACCAGATCATACGAGGTTGGTACCCTTAGACCAGTGCTCACACGGATATGAGTATGGATGAAGTTGAGCTCAATATTAACTTAGCCTCCATGAGGGCCTATGTGTTTGTGTGTGAAGGTTTAATAAACATTGTTTTTGTAGGGCTGTGGAGTCATACGCCAAGCCTTCAACTCTTTAACTCCGACTCTTCTATTTTTCTACTGTCCGACTCAGACTTCTTCAAAAATTGCTTAGTATATTAATTAGTAATAACAAGTTTACTACAGTAAAATGATCCATTGGCATTGTGAATTTATATTTGAATTAATGTATCACTCAAAACTACAAGTATTGGTCCAAAAGAATAAAAAAGTATAACATTAAAACGATATATTTACCACATAATGTTATAATTTTTTTTACGGGGAGTGAAAACTTGTTGGAAAAGCACTTACATCCTAAATTGTATAAGAATACACTTATATGAGAGCTAGAAAGGCTGTTAGATTTACTTTCACATATTTATAAGTAAATTCTTGTGATCTGCAGCTGCAACTCTTGAAATATATTACCATTACTTATATTTAATAACATTAATAATAAATTAAAATGTTACCATTGATGAGCCTAAACAAATTGTATTTTTTAAAAGTTCTTCCTGGAAGAATTCTACTAGCCCTATGGCTGAACACAAAATCGTTCTAATTTTTAAGATGAAGGTTATCTTATAAGCAAATAGAAAATTAAATTAAATACTGAAAAAGTTGCTTTTATTTTAGGCCCTACCATGAGATAAGAGACCTATATGGTTGGTTATACATTGGGCCAGTTTCATAGTCAGATTTAGTACGCCTCAAGTGCGGCGCTATACTAAATACAAGACGTCACCTACCTGAAATTGAATGGTCTAGGTAGGTGACGTCCTGTATTTAGTATCGACTCGCACTTGAGGCGAACTAAATCTGACTATGAAACTGGCCCTTAGTTTTTATATAGCATATTCAAAAATATTCCTCGGTAAAGTCAACTTGTCAAATTAGGTTTCACTTTTCTACCATTTCTTATTCCTAGTGAGTTTAATATCATGGTTGCTAATAACATATTTTAAGAGGTGGATTAGAAGAATTGCACCCACATTAGTTGGGAAGGAGATGGGGAAAGCCACAGAGATAAATAATAGGTGTAAAATCCCCCCCCCCCCCCAAACCTTGTGGTCCCTTTTTTAACCTTGCCCCCGCCCTCGGCACCCCTTTTTTTCCACAACCCNTTGAACCTTGGCCCTGTCACTGGCAATCCTTTCTTTCACAATCCGGCCAACCTAGACTATGTGACCACAAGTGCAAGTTTTCGCACTGCTAATGAACTTAACATTTCATCAGAAATCAAAGTACATCTGTCATAGCATCCTAAAACCTAGCTTGGCTGTACTCATAATTCACGGCTACTTAAATAATTTTGCTAAACTACATTATACTGTGTCGTACTGTATAATATTTAATAGTAATATTTAACAACCAGCTTCAGTGGCCACATGGTCTAAGGCATTACTCTTGTGTTAGACTAGACTGCCGATGACAGGGATCCCGGGAAGTTTTGCATTTATTTTTACCCAAACCAAAATATTTACATTACTAATTTACATATGATGCTGAAACCCCCTCTATCTTCAAATTGTGGATTATCTTCTGTACAAATTTGAAGAAATCAGCTAGGCTGGTCTATCTTTTTTGACCATGATAGCCATGTGGAGTTTTAATGCACAGAAACAAGTAAAATATTAGGTACATGAGACGAATTCTCTTGTAATCATATTTTTACACCTTATTATGTATATAGGCTAGCAGTATGATTTAATCTAATTGGTTTTACATGCATAGGTCATTAATCTTTTGATTCAATAATTGTATATTCAACAAAGTCCAATTGAAAGTGATGATGACAAGCATGCGCTTAATAGACGTGACAATGTTTATGATAAAGTTTTCATTTAATAGCCTAAAACTAATGGAAGTACAGTAGAACATCAAATATCCACCCTGGTTCAGAACCAAAGTATGGCGGTTACAAGAATAGCCGGATAAGAATTGGGACTTCAAAATTTAAAAAACTTTAAAATAAAAAGTACAGTAGGTCCACTCAGTTTACCCTGAAAGGTAGGCTTACCTTGATGGATTACACTGGTCCTATCTTATAATGTAAACCATTGTGGAATAATGTAAGGAAATCTTGCTACCTTACATTGGTGGAAAGGTACATTTTATTGCATTTTACATTTATTTTTGAAATAATGTCTGTTTCTTTTGATTCATTAATACAAAAGCTTTTTGGGAGGCAATGTCACAAGTGTTATGCAAACATGACCATTCTTCTTGCACCTTAAACTCCTCAATGCACTTTGGCAGCATAGCACTGTGGCAAATTCTGTTTTCTGTTTTGTCAGGATGCACATGCACGATATAATGCCATCCTTCGCCATGATGGTTTAAATTTAAACTGACAGTTAATAGAGTGTCTGATAATCGAGGTATTACTGTAGATGTTGTATAACCCTACCTAACTTTGTAGCAAGACACAGTGATGATTATGATAATAATTATTATTATAAATATAATAATAAATAATAACCTAATCATAATAATAAATCTACTGTGGATACATATTTATCCATGACCTTAGCTACATTTTTGCAAAACAAAAAGTAGTCATGCCCAAGTCTAGGCCTATAGGCAAACAACAACTTCACATTTATTAGGTAGGCCTAGTTTACTGGTAAATTATATAATTTGTCTTAAACCCAACTGAACTTTTAGATTGTGATTGTGTTATATTGGTTACTGAAAACTTAGGCCTAGGCCTACTAATGATTACTATAAACTAAGCCTATATTGATTAAATTCTCTCCTCAAACATATATGCCTGGACTAAATATAAGTGCTATTACACCAAAATGTAAATATATTGAATTTCCTTTTAATTTTAAACTTAGGCCTAAATATTTGTTTCAATACCTAATACAAATATAAGGTAAACTAATTATGTATATGGTGACCTGGTGGTCTAGGGGTAAGGTGTCAGACTTCTATGCTGAGGGTCCGGGGTTCAATCCTCGGTCCCGGCACAGATTTATCTGTTTGCCAAACCCTTCCTTCACCTCTGACAAGACGTGTATTAATCACAACTTGTGAATGTGTGGAATGCCAGGCCTCCACCGTGGTTCAGATTCCACGTTTAACTGTAGGACCTCCATTTCATCTCACAATCACCCTACCATTACACATTAGCGTAAGTGCGTACAACGCGAACGGGTAGTAAGACGCGGTGCTAATAATAGTAATAATTATTATTATTATGTATATCTTTGTATTTTAGGTATTTTAAGTTTATTTTAATAGCTTTGGCTCATAAACATTAATCAATAACTAAATAGAAATTATGATAATTAAAAACATTAACTTTTAACTAACCTTATATACAAAAACAGAATTGAAAGATGCTTACTTTTATGAAAATATAAATTGTTTTGTTATTTATTTGATCAAATAACTTTTTAAAATTAGGCAAAAAACTATGAGTCCTTGCGTTGGTTTAGATAGTTCATGCACTCAAGGGCTTTAAGCAGCCATAACAATCCTTATTTTACATTATTATATCTAAGTATTTTAGGACTAGGGAGAAGGCCCCACCTGCCTCCCTTGGATACACCCTTAATTTGTACTAGGTTAAGTGTAGATTGTTAGAAATAGGCCTTTTTAATAAATGTAGGCTGCAACAATTTGATGTGTTTGAATTAAAAGATTAAAAACCTTTACTATTTTCATAGCTTGAGTATGTAAGAATTCTTAAAATCCTATTTCTGTTAATTTGCATTGAATCTTCTTAATGGTACAGGCCTACTTTTAATTTTTGATATTTTTGGATCTCCTTTTGCACCCATATTGATAATGTAGGCCTATAACCTTCTTGAAACTTATGTATAACTGAGAAAATGTGTTTTACAAATAGTTGGACCCTGAATAGGAGGGTAATCAGTTCACCAGATGTAGGCCCCTTAAGCTTTTTTTGTTGGGCCTACAACTATAAAAACAAGGTTATTTGTAATAGGCCTAACCTAATAATGATAGTTTGGACTAGGTCTGCCTTAATGGGTCAAACATTTCATATAAAAATGGCTAAAATTAACAAATAAAGCAGTTAAATGGCAGGTGTGTATGTTTATTCAGGCCAAGGACATAACAAAGAATCAATTACTTTCACTAACAATCGTCTCGGGTTTAAACATTGGCTGTAACTCCCATAAAATGAACTATATACTCAACAAAATGACACCTAACACAATGGTCTTATCACCATTGTATTGAATAACACAATGGGACTATTTTCAAGGTTAGATCAGATAAACTAGCCTAGCAAGGTTGTTTTCGTTCAGTGGTATTACGTCAAAATATTGATTTTATTTTATTGAAATGCAGGAAACTGAACATATAAAATTAAAAACATAGAACACATTGCTTAAGATATACTAATCAGTAGGTCTACTCATGTTCAAGTGAAAGCCTGTGTACACCCAATGTCAAAAAAACATCAATACTGTGCATGAAACAAATTCTACACTCGGCAATTACTTTAGCGGCTTTACATTTTTGTGTTTTGTAATGCATAATAAATAGGAATTTTAGTTTGTTTTAATAGTTCAATTAATATACATGCTTTTTTTTTATCGTTTTAGTATTTTTAACCTTGTACCAATGAAAAAAATAATTGATATTAGGCTATATTATGAATACAGGACAAATTGAAAGTTAAAAAGTTGTATACAGT
Source organism: Timema bartmani (assembly GCA_902151455.1). Taxonomy (NCBI): domain Eukaryota; kingdom Metazoa; phylum Arthropoda; class Insecta; order Phasmatodea; family Timematidae; genus Timema; species Timema bartmani. Next base: position 123,045 of record CABFWB010001262.1, read on the forward strand.
AAACTATCCATGGATAATGAGATTAAAGATTGAACTGTTGTGAAAAAATAACTAATCAAATTTTGACGTTGGCTTCCACAAAATTTAATGACAAGAAATTAAGAATTCGATAGTCCAAATTTCAAGTGGAAACTTACCTTTGTTTTTGTAACCACATGTGTGGCTAGCTTCACTACTGCAAAGTTACCCTTCCCGATTGTCTTTTCTAATTCATAATATCCAACTCGGACTATCCTTTCTCCATTAACATTTTGTTTACTTGCTGCACCTTTCCCGCACACCGATGACATTTTCACTTTTTTCGCCAACTAACTTAGTAACTACTACTACTACTGTCCTAAAAGCTTTCGTTTAATGGAACAGTCACTATCGTGGGTCAAGCGCTAGCTGACGTATAAACGTTTAAAACAGCTGACGACGTGGCCGCGAAGACCATACTAGCGCTTTGTTTGAAATAATGTGCCAGTAAAATTAGGCTTGCTGTCAAGCAGAAGAATAATATGCGTATTTTTCACATATTTAGCAAGTGTATGTATTTTAAGATCACGCATGTTGATGGCTTGCTATCTGATATTTTCAATACATGCCTATGTATACAATACAATCTATAAAAGTTTGTCAACAGTAAAACCAAATATTGTATCATTAAGCCCCCGACACAGTCTCCATATCCGTAGGTCCGTAGTCCGTATTCTGTGTAGTAGTGATGGGCACAATCGAGTAAAAATAATCGAGTAACTCGATTGTGTTGTGTAATCGGTTGTACTCGATTCTTCCGGGATTACTCGAGTAACTTTACTCGGACCTTGTTATTCTTTTATTTTCTCTTTTCCTACCAGATAAGTAAGAATCCCTTATTGGCTGGACTGTTTACCATGCTATTTCCATTTAAAAAGCTTATTCCCTTAGAGCTCATTTTTCATCAACAGTTTCTGCTGCTACGCAAAAATGACCCTTTAGGGTTTAAATGTTGCACATGCATTCTCAATACAAATTACTCGCAGATCTAAGGTACACAATCGAAAAGCACGCTAACTAAGCGTATCACATTTCCGATTATTTTTAAAAGTACTCAATGAAAGTTACTCGATTTTTTTACTCGGAACCTCGGCAGTCTTATTTCCACAATCGCATGGACGAAACTAATTATAGTATTTCTTAATTATTCTATTGGTTATAATTTCTGTTTAGTAAAATATGATTATTTATAGATTGAAACTAATTAGAGTAAGTTACAAAATAGAAAAACAAAAATTAAAACTGTTTTCACTTTTATAAAGGTACAATTATTATCACTTCCTTTAACATGAATGTATAAATAAAAGTTTATTTTATTAAAAAGAACACACAACTTCTTTCTTTTTTTTTAGACACGTCTTGAAACGCATACTTTCATATTGACTGTACATGCAACGTGAAACCTGAAGGTCACATTCAGTGTCGACTGCCTACTACAGGAAGAGATTATTGACATGTTATTAGTATCGAATTCCATTGCAAGACTCCTGCGTAGTGATGGGCAGAGTCGGATGAATAAAATCGATTCATTCGATTATTCTGAATAATCGATTCATTCGATTCTTTCAAAATCATTCGAATTAAAACAGTAGCTGACTTGACGCAAGCTGGCCGATTCTTAGGAAAATCGACCTTATGATTATGAATGTTTCCAGGATATCTCTATACAGGTTTTCATTTCTATTAGGTTAATTTTCAATAAATAGTCCCAATTGATACGCAATAATCGACCTTACGCTTTCGAATGATTCTAAGGCTAATTGAATACAAAGTTTAAGTGGTTGTACAGTTTACAATCGAATATCATCCAAAAATAATTCGAATGTAAATTACAAAATAATTCTATTATTTTGCTACCTTACTGCGCAGATTGTTCTTTTTCATTTCCTTTAAATTTTACCTTCCTAATTAACTAAACACAAATAGCAAGAACGATTTGAGAGATTTTCTTTTAACGTTGACTTAAATTTATTAAATAGATAAGTATATACTTTTTATGCATTTAATAAAACATTGCCCGGCCGTAATATTCAGATCGTATTATAATTTTATTCATTGAAATAATTTTACATTCTTATAACACAAAATATCATACAGCAAACTTACGTCGTCGTTTGTCGAGTAGTTATTGTGTGTTTGGTTCCAAGTGAAGCTTTCAGGAGGCATATTATTGATTCATATACTCAGATCGAAAGTATTTGATCACTTAACTGATATATAAATAGGATTGTAAGGTTATATATTTTTTATGTTGAGGAGATATTAAAGGGTCAATTATTTCGATTTTTTTAAACACAAAGGGGAACGTATGTTCTTTATTTTATTATTAATCGTACGCAAAAGTATTTCTATTAATGGCGAGGTACTAATGTGATTAATGCGTTAAATGTATAGTATTTTGTTGTGGCTGTACTTCAGTCTTTGACACCGGCACAAGTAACTAAATACAGTAATAGTAAAGTGTTGATAAGCTGCAAAGGCAAAGGAATGCGTGTTGGGAGATCCGATAGCAGGCTGAAGAGAATAGTGGCACAAAGCAAAACTAGCAACTAGTAACTACTTTTATTTAGAAGTAGCTAACATCCGATTATTACCGACCCTTTACTACTTCTCAAAATAATTCGAATGATTCTTTCGATTATTTTTCAAAGAATCGAATGATTATTCGATTCTTAAAATCATTCGATTATACCCATCACTACTCCCGCGTCCCGAGTAATGTTGTCCAACCGATTGCCACAGGACGATTCGAGTAGAATGATTCGCTAAAAATTACTCGAGTAATTCTACTCGATTATTTTTAAAAAGAATTGAGTAATTACTCGATTGTGCCCACTGCCCATCACTACTGTGTAGGGATGTTCGATCTAGGATTGATTTTTTCGAAAATCGATTCTTTGTTTTTGATTAATCGATTTTTTGGATCGTTACAAAGGCCTCGATCTGATTCACGTATCGATTCTTTTTCTAGCGATTTCAAAAAGATCGAAAGAAATCAAAACTTCGAATCGATTCAAGGAAATTTAATTTTGTTGGCTTTAGGAAATGTTTTTGTTGACTATTAGTACTAGGAAAATTTCGAAACCAAGTCTTGGAAACTTGGGCTCCTAATTAGTTATTTGTCTTTAGTTAGTAAAGTGAAGAGAATAATTCACTGATCTGCTCTTTTTACGTCTAGGTTCTGTAAATAATCATATCACGTTTTTATTCTGTAATATATTTATAGTGACGTGTTGGCCAAAAAGTCAATAGTTTGAAAGTATTTCGTAAAAACCTCATTTGCCCCATGGAGTTTTAGTAGTTATAGAATGCTTACACCTACAATCTACACTTCCACCAAGCTAGTGCTTCCCCAAGTTTTGAGACACACCCTCCCACAAAAAGTTGTAAAGTTTCCTCAAGACGGATGCCAAGAAGTGTGTTTAGTTTTAGTACAATCACTAGTTCTCGATCAATTAATTCAAACAAATAAGGTGTACTGATTTCACAGTTTCTGAAAGATTAATTCTCTGTGACTGAGGAAAGAAAATAAGTGCGTCTCTCAGTGGGGTCTAGCGGTTAAGGTTCTGGTTTGTCTCCAATAGATAGCCTGATTTTCTTGAGAATCTTCTGGAAGCTCCTGTATCCTTTTGATTTGGAGGGCAAAAACTTTTTTTTTAAATACATAATTTTACTAACCGCCTCCTTACATAAATATGGTTTTCCATCACCACTGATTCTTCTCTTCGAGTAAAACATTTAAAGTGCTCCTCATTGGTAATAAAATATTATAGTAAGCCTACCACTACACACAAGTGCNAATTTTGGTTAGTATAGCCAGATAAAGCAAGCTTTATTTACATGAATCGTTAGATCGATCTTTGGAAGATCGATTCAATGCACTCGATCTTTTGCCTAAATCGATACTACGCTTCTTGATCTAGATCGATCCAGAGAATCGATTCAAAGCCCATGAATCGAACATCCCTAAGTCTCTGTGTTCCTGGTCCATAAGAAATTCTACTAGCGATTACAGAGTCAATATCCGTAATCACATGACCGTTTCAACCAATGAGATAGTAAGAGACTTCGTCCAATCAAAAAATTCGAAAGAAATTCGTCTACAGCAAGGAGTGAGTGTCAGCAGTCAGCTGATCATAATATAAGAATTAAAGAAACCAAAAACAACGTTGTGGGAAAACTTTCAGTATATACTAAAATATAGGTTAAGTACAATCACAAGAAACATATTTATATTATATTTATCAAACTTAAAATAAATATATGTTTGCAATAGCCTGAAAATGCAAAACGGATGTACTAGTATTTTGGATGAAGACAAAACACACACTTTTAATATATTTGATAATAGGGGTGTTGTACTTACAAAAGCAAAGCCAATATTTCTGGGAACTTGGTATTTCTCAGAAAACATTTTCCGAGAAGCCCCGGGGTGTTTAGATTTTTAGAAAAATATTTCTGAAATAACTCCACGTGTATCTATCTTTTCATTTTGTATATGTTTCCATAGCGACGGATCCTCTCACTGCCATTCGTTCTTTTATTTCAATGCGCATGCACATATTTACTCGATTGTGATTGGTAGTCCGTATAAACTAGTCCGTAGAAAGTTAAAGTTGGGCAACATCAACGGAGTAAAGACTTACGGATAAGGACTCTGTGGCCAGAGCAATCTGATATTGTGGCATCGATTTCTTATGGACTACGGAACATGGACCTACGGATACGAAGTGGGGCCTTACTCAATAAACTGAACAGATGCTACTTTTCATCCGTAAAAGCAACAGTGCTGCGCTCTACACGCCTCGGTGTGGAGAGTCATCTATATTCCTGCAAAATAGTCGCTTTAAATTACTATTATTATTATTATTATTATTATTATTATTACTATTATGAAAATGGCCTGTGGTATCTTTGCACTATATAATTGCTAAAACTACAGTATTGCTAAATGCTCTAAATCGTATTTTTTTATTTTCAAAAGACCGAAACATGTTAAATTACACTGATGAATAGACTACATGTTTATTTTATGTAATATGTTGAAAAATTATATTAAATTTCTAATTGTATTCAGTAGATCAATTACATAGAGCCTACAGAGTACACATTAAGGTAGAATGTGCAAAATTATTTTAAAATCGGCTATACATTTTTTTAACAATAAGCGAACACACACACACACATACACACATACACACACATACACACGTGTATATATATGTGTGTAGATAGATATAAATGTATTTATGTGTATGTATTTGTAGATATATGGATAGATATTAAATATGTATATATTTATATATATATATATATACGCATAAAATTATAGCTATATAATAAATATATATAAATATAATATATATACATATAATAATTATATATACATATATAAATATATATGTATATATAATAAATATAAACATATATATTTATTATATATACACATATATACATATATATTTATTATATAGCTAAAATTTTATGCGTATAGCCCGGATGGTTAGTAATACGTGATACAACATAAAATATATTACTTACATATGTATTCATTTATTTTGGTGATGTTTATTTAATGTCCGAATAATCGTGTTTAGTATTAAAAAAAACATTTAAAAAAAAGCACGTAGCTTCTAGAATTGTGGCTTCGCGCGTCATTTCTCTATCACTAATATAATATCCAGTATTCGTCCGATGCCCGCAGTAATTCATCACTACTTATCATTTAAGGAATCGTCTGTGACATAATATTTTTAAGTCTTAGGCCTTTCACCCACGGAACCACTAAAATGTGATCGACCAGGTTAGTGATTTAACTGACCAACTGGTCAACTCCTTGCTACTTACGTTTCACACACACGGTGGTGGAACTTCAATCAGTTTCTTCATGTCTAGCTTGCAAGCACCTTCTTCGCTCATATAATTTTTTTTTAACACTGCGTCTTAAGGCCAGTTTCATAGTCAGATTTAGTTCGCCTCAAGTGCGGCGCTATAATAAATACAAGACGTCACCTACCTGAAATTGAATGGAATGGGCCAGTTTCATACGCGAAACTGGCCCATTCCATTTTGGTCTAGGTAGGCGTCGTCCTGTATTTAGTATCGACTCGCACTTTAGGCGTACTATTATTATTAGCACCGCGTCTTACTACCCGTTCGGGTTATACGCACTTACGCTAATGTGTAATGGTAGGGTGATTGTGAGACGAAATGGAGGACCTACAGTTTAACGTGGAATCCGAACCACGGTGGAGGCCTGGCATTCTTCACATTCACAAGTTGTGATTAATACACGTCTTGTNTCGGGTTATACGCACTTACGCTAATGTGTAATGGTAGGGTGATTGTGAGACGAAATGGAGGACCTACAGTTTAACGTGGAATCCGAACCACGGTGGAGGCCTGGCATTCTTCACATTCACAAGTTGTGATTGATACACATCTTGTCAGAGGTGAAGGAAGGGTTTGGCAGTCAGATAAATCTGTGCCGGGACCGAGGATTGAACCCCGGACCCTCGGCACAGAAGTCTGACACTTTACCCCTAGACCACCATGTCACCCTTTTGGCGTACTAAATCTGACTATGAAACTTGCCCTAAATATCCGTTCGGATTATACGTCTATGTACTAATTAAACTAATGGTTTCAGGGATAAGGAAGGTTTAATTGAAAGGAAGTGCACCCGCATTTGCGTGGAAGGAGAGTGAAAAAACACCCTCAGTGCACCCGACCGGGATCGAACACTTTTCTCCCCGTCTTCAGTAGTATAGTCCAACACGAGAGTAGTGCGTTCGAACACGCGGTCACCGAAGTGGGTCTCTAAAATATTTAATATTATAATATATATTAATAGCAAGGCCGTAGCCGGGGGGAGGGTTTGGGGGTTCAACTCTCCCCCCCACCCCCAACCGAAATTTTAAGAACAAAATATATATGGCTTTATTTATGGTTCAAACAATATCAAAATTAAGATACAAGTTCAAATTAGGGGGCTGTGTTACCATAAAAAGCACTTCAGAGAGCTTCTAGAATTCTCTCTAGCCTTCGGCAGTTATGGTGTTATGTTGTAAAAAAAAACACTTTAGATAGCTTCTAGAAGTGTTTGATATCTAGAAATTTTCCTAGCCTTGGGCAGTTAGGGGGTTATAGTTATCATAAAAAAACACTTCAGATAGCTTCTAAAGGTGTTTAATATTTAGAATTTTTTCTAGCCAACGGCGGTAAGGCAGTTTTGTTGCCATAAAACTACACTTCAGATAGCTTCTGGAGATGTTTAATATCTAGAAGTTTTCCTAGCCTTCGGCAGTTAGGGGTTTATTTTACCATAAAAAACACTTCAGAGAGCTTCTAGAGGTGTTTAATATTCATAGCCTCCTACAGTTAGGTGGCTGTGTTAGCATAAAAAACACTTTAGATAGCTTCTAGGGAGGTTTATTATTTAGAATTTTTCCTAGCCTTCGGCCGTTAGAGGGTTATTTTATCATAAAAAATTTCAGATAGCTTCTAGAGGTGTTTAATATCTAGAATTTTTCCTAGCCATCGGCAGTTATAGTGTTATGTTGCCAAAAAAATACGTTTTCAGATGGCTTCTGGAGGTGTTTAATATCCATAATTTTTCCTAGTTTACGGCAGTTAGGGGGTTGTGTCACCATATAAAACACTTAAGATATTGTGACGTATGCGTTTGGTGGTGGGCGCGGACAACTGTACCGCTAGGGTCTGGGATAGTTCAAAGAGAGTTTGCCTGAGCCCTGAAGCAAACAACGAAAAGTTACTCGTGAGTCGTGAGAGTCAAGACCACCTAGTATGTTTAGACTAGTCAATCAGTCACCGTTCGCCACGCCCACTCACACGTCACGGGATATTCGTGTGTTTTGTAACTTTACCAATAAACCACATACTTAAGTCTGCATCAACAATTATTATCATTGCTTCTGAAACATATCCACGGCCTATGGGGGCCGATAGTGCAATATCTTCTAGAAGTGTTTAATATTTAGAATGTGCCCTACCCTCTGGCAGTTAGGGGGGTTATGTTGCCATAAAAAAAACACTTCAGATAGCTTCTAGAACTGTTTATCATTTAGAATCTTCTTTAGCTTCCGGCAATTAGGGGAATGTGCCCACCAAACTCCCCTGAAATTATTGGCTAGCTACGGCCTTGATTAATATAATGTCGACTCTAGTGCCGGGATAAATTTGGTTCTATATCATTATTACAAAAATAAACTTAACCAAATAATATTTTGAATTAATCCATCCATTGAAAATAATACAAACTGTAGACCATTCGTCTCGGCAAAGGAACTGCAACTAATTGATGCAAAATATAAAACATTTTACATAATGTCGATAGAAAATTACTTTGAATATTAGGACTATATTAAATCTACAATAAGTGTTCATTTATAATGTTTGAGTTTGTAACTTAGGTAGCACGGCAACTAGTATGCTGAGTTTCCAGTGGCTTTTCACGGACGCGTCGTAAACCGGTTATCAAACAGCAGCCCCGTGCGCGGACCGCCATTTAAATACATTATCGGTGACCTGGCGGTCTAGGGGTAAGGTATCACTGTATCAGACTTCTGTGCTGGGGGTCCGGGGTTCAATCCTCGATTCCGGCACAGATTTATCTGATTGCCAAAACCTTCCTTCACCTGTGACAAGACGTGTATTAATCACAACTTGTGAATGTGAGGAATGCCAGTCTTCCACCGTGGTTCGGATCCCACGTTAAACTGTAGGTCCTTCATTTCATCTCACAATCACCCTACCATTACACATTAGCGTAAGTGCGTATAACCCGAACGGGTAGTAAGACGCGGTGCTAATAATAATAATAATAATAATAATGATAATAATAATAATAATAATAATAATAATAATAATAATAATAATAATAATAATAATAATAATAATAATAATAATAATAATAATAATAATAATAATAATAATAATAATAATAATAATAATAAATAATACATTATCGGTGACGTGCAAGCTACTCGTTGGTAACTAAGGTTTAGCTCGCGTTACCTTTGAGTCTTATTTTAGTAGCTCTGAGGGTGAAAGGCCTAAGGAAAAGAAACAAACGTTTCAAAAGATATTAAATTTTATTTCAATTAAACTTGGTACTTGAACACATGGTACATCGGTATTATGTGACAACCTTTTTTAATTTGTGCCAAGTCTTCTCCACTCCTCCTAACTCCCCCATAGCGTCTTACTAACGGCAAGGGCTTATACATATTAGCGACACGTTAATTTTGTAGGGTTAAGGAAGATAGAATTTAAAGGAGGAGGAGGAGGAGGAGGAGCGGAAAGCACTCAGTAATACCACCTTGAGTACGCTAACCCCAATCTTCCCGTCAACAGCAAACCAGACTAAAGGAGCCACGCATAGTAACAGCAATGCGGGAAAATTCACGAGTCAATAATATAAGGTAAATTCAGATATATCGACATAAATGAGTGAGGAGGATACTCCCTTGTTACCACCTTATCCCATATCAACAATTCCATACAAGACAGTTTTTAGTTAAAATTAAGTTGTGTCTTATGAAAACAAATTTAGTGGGAAATTCATCCTTGTCTTGTCAAGTCCCTGTCAAGTTCAAAGATGCGCCAGGGTAGAAGAAGGATAAAAAATATAAAAGATAGGGTCTGCACCCCACTACCACCAATTCTAAATATTAATGTGTACCTATAATAACTTGAGTTGGCGAGGACATAATATTTTTTAAATATCCAACTCACAATAATCACTACTAATAGTTTTTTCAGGGTGCCTGAGAATCAGGAGGAAAAGGAGGAGGAAGGAGATCTTCAAATGAAAGAAATATATTGAAAAAACATCTTACAAAATTTCAATAAATCTGGAAACTGTCCCTTTGTTAAAGCCAAATTATACCAGGGACAGACAGATCAATATTATTTTAAACTGTTATTGGTGGCAACAAAGTAATATACACAACCTAGCATGAAGTACCCGGCTTTGCCCGGGAGAATGAGATTAATGTAAAAATAGTGAAAAGGTTAAAGAGGTCAAAAAGGGTATGAGGTAAATCTAATCATATTTTTCTATATAAAAGGAGTTTGTAAACAGGGTAGAGAGTGTAAGATGGATTAAAAGGCTAAGAAGGGTTATAGAGGGAAAATGTTTATTATTTTTGGGTAAAACGTGCTAAAGGGACAAAAAGGGTACAAAGTAAATATAATCATTTATTTCAGCAATTTTTTACCGCTTCTAAATTACCCCATTTATCATGTTTACCCTTTTTTACACTAATTGCCCTTTTTATCCTTTTAACCCTTTCTAAACTTTGTAATTCGTACCTTTTATAAAATGTTTTGGATGTATTTTTTACCTTTTTTCACTCTTTACATGCACCCTTTTACATGAAGTTCCGGCTATTTACGGGAGAAATATTTTATGTTGAAAAGACCAAAAATTTACGAATTAAATCCAAACAAACTTTTTTAAAAAGGGGGTAGGTAATAACTAATAAGAGAATAAATTAAAAGGTTAAAAAGGGTAATTATGGAAAATGGAAAAGTGGCAAAAAGTAAATCTAGTAAAAATAAAAATGCTATAAAGGTTAAAAGGATTAAGAACGAAACAGAAAAGTAGTGTTCTATATTAGTTATATCAATTTCACGTTTTTCCATTTCCCAGGCTTAAATTTTGAAATTTGATATTTTCATATGTCATTCGGCTCTTCGGGATATGTATTTACTTACATTTCTAACTTATATTCCATATCCGACCAAAAAGTGTATTTTATTTTAGTTTTAAAAATCTTGAGGGAACCCCTCTTACCCATTTACTGCTTCTTCATTTTGAAATTTAAGGATCATACCTTAATGGTTGTTTGCGTTAGTTTTTATACCTGCTTGACAAATTTCAATCTATAACACAAATTCCACCACTGGCTTTACACAATCCAATTTGATGTACCTTATGGAAAGTGCCTCGCCAACCACGGAAGTAGGAGGAACTTTTCGGGCTTCCTGACCAAAAAGAAGTATCACAAGGTGCAAAATTCGGTCAAGCGCGAAGAAAGGAAGAGAAAATGGCTAAACAGCGGATAAAAAAAACAAAAAAAAAACAAGAAGAAATTCTCGAAAGCGTCAAAATATGCGGTCAGGCAGGTGGTTTGTACACAAACTCACCAGCGGCTATCGGCGATTATCAAAGAGATACCTAGGCTCCAACTAGAAGAATTCGCCGCGATTGACACACCGATTGTAAATAGCTACGTTTTTTTAAACCGTATCATTTTCATTTAATTGATTTGAATTATTTAACGTGCACCTTCTGGACCTACTGATTATATCTTCATATGATATTTTTTATGAGCGGGAACAAAAGGGCCTACTGATTTGGTCGGGAAAGGTATTTTCACATACCTTACAGGGTTATTTACATTCCACAATCGACATGTAACAGACGCCTTTACTTTCCCTCCAAAAGAAGTTGTTCTACGGATTTTAATTGCTCAATAAAAATGTATCGACCCCGGTGACATTTGAACCTATGAACTTCAGGTCTTAAGGATAGCACTTTACCCCCAAGACCACCGACTCAGCTTAAAACAATATCAAACCCAAATTAGATTTGAGTAGAAGGAATGAGGTCCACCCACAACTGCCAGCAAAGAAGAGAATAATAAACCTTTGGAAAGCAGCTACAGTAGCCCCATGGCTCCTTTGGTGCTGACTGACAGTTCACAGCTGACTTATGACAGTCAACATTTAGGTATATACCTAAATTTTGACTGTCAGAAGTGACAGCTGCTAAACACATGTTTTTTACAGATCATACCGTTCGGCGTAGGGATACATAATTTGATCTGGTAGCTTTTCAAAGCCGTCAGCTGTCAGCTGTGAGCTGTCAGTCAGCACCAAAGAAGCCATGGGGCTACTGTAGCATGACCACGAACATGATCGTGGTCACCACCTCACTTAAAAGAACTACGTTCAATTACCAGATTAAATTGTATTTTGTTTTGTTTGCTTTTTGACACTATACTATCAATCTAAAATTTAATGTTCTGAGCGATTAGGTAAATATTATTTTTTTGAAGTAACTAGTGTAAAATATAAAGGAATATTAGTGTATTTTAAATTTTCTGTTGTTGCCATTTAGGGAAAGCACATTTTTATACAAGTAAACTAAATAGTTAAGAGGGAGTAAGAATGGAGTGACAGTTGTTAAGGAGAGGGGGTGGAGTCTGGGGGGTCCAGACCCCTAGATTCAATATAGTATTGGAAAACGAAGAACCTTTCTCTGAACTAGCCGAGTAAGTGGGGTCCAAGAATCCAAGAAAAGGAGGCAAATAGTTTTGCTGTATGAGCGATCTGTTTATTAAGATTAAAATTAAATTAAAATGTAATGTAGATCCGGAGGACCAGTTTTAGTCACACTAAAACATAGGTGGGTAAGGGGTCGTCCATAAACCACGTAACGCTTTGAGGGGGGTGGGAGGGGTGAGCTCTAATGTCTACATGCTGTTACATGGGGGGAAGATGGGGTACATCAAAGTGTTACATAACACATATCTTACATGTACTCAAATTCTAATGTTCAAAAGTAATATTATTGTTCATGTTTTCACCTTTGATAAACCTACTTATAGATAACTTCCGAATATCTGTGGAGTTGAAAATGCAAGTTTAACACTTTTTGTATATCAATATTTCGAATGCGCTTCTAGGTGGCATTGTCTGCCCGAAACTACGAATGCCAAGCACATTCGAAAACACATATTTTCATGTGCATGACAATAACATGTTTATACTCACGGTACTTGTTTAGATTTGTCCATCTACTGACCCCCTCACCTGCTTTTAGTTGGATAGCAGCTGTCAGTCGAAGCGGCCTTAATTTATAAGTATAGTTGAGTTTAAGTATAATTTAGATTCATACAGCACATTCTTTTATACAGGCCATGAATAATCGTTTGTGTTTTATAAGAACAAAAATAATTTCTTCAAAAAGAAGAGAACTGTTCATTGTTTGCGTTTAAAAAGCGAAATCCAGAAAAAATAGTGGAAGAGTCTCAAAAAAATGTAGTGAAATAGAAAGAAGCAAAAGTACATAATTTATCTCAAGGCAAGTTTGAGGAGTCCATCAATAGAGTTATTTCTTCATACCAGCAGCGTGTTATGAAAAGTAAAGCTTCAAATATCGTTAATTATTTTCAAAAGGTAGGTGTATTTAAGCCTATACTTTTCCCTTCTGATAAATCTAATGAGTATGTATATAAATCCAACTATTATACACCCGCTACGGTGGCCGCATTGTCTAAATTGTCATTCTCTCAGTAGACTAGACGGCCGATGTTGGGGATATGAGGTTCGAATACCAGTCAGGTCTACTGAGGGTTGCTTTTCCTAAATGGTTTCCCGCTCTCCCTCCATGCAAATGCTGGTATATTTTCTTTAAAATCCTACCTTTTTAATATACATTTTGTAGGGTTGTAGTCAAATTGTAGTTATTCTAACTATTTTTTATTATATTTATCTAATGGAGTAGAAATGAGGAAGGTAAGATTCTAGAGGTAATCTACCCTCATTAACGTGGAGAAGATATTATAAAACCATTTAGTAAAAGCCACTCTGATTATACCCGACAGGTATTCGAACCTCAATCTCTGCTTCATTGGCAATCTAGTCATTTTCAAGAGTGAAGCCAGGATCCAGGATTGATGTTAGAACGAAACATAAGTCTAGGTATTGGTAAGTTAATTAAAGTAAAGTTGTAGATTAATCCAAAAATAATTTAGAAAAGTTGTGTACTTAGAATTCTTTAAACAGCTCTCTCTATATGATGATAATATGACTATCATAAAAAAGTGTACAATATTAAGAAAGATGTCTTCCCCCAGAGTCAAGTATCTGATGTGGAACTTTCAACATCATCATGTAGCGAGCGCTACTATAGAAAAGGGCTATCCTAGTCAGCACATAGTAGTGCCGTCTGGCTCTTACTCAGATCGCAAACCGGACATCCATAACATAAATATAGTAGAGGTTTTTCCTCATGAACCTGAGGAATTTGAGCTCAACATCTTTATGTCTGTACATCTCTGTCCTATCTGTCTGTATAATGTAGCTATTCATAAATAATAATACTCTGAAATCATTTATGTTCAGGATTTAAAATGGATTTTAAGAAGTATTAATTATGAATCCCTCCTATAGTATCACAAATCTTCCCTATGAAATAATGACCTTCATTCTTGAATGTGAAAAGAGGGAGGGGAGTATGCTAAATGTCTACATGGTGTTACATTGGGGAAGGGGGGACTAGAAAGGTATGAAAAAAGCGTTACGTGGTTTATGGACGACCCCTGATATAGTGGTGACAGAGCAGATACCTGTAGGTGAGTCATGTTGATTACCACAAAACAACACGGTGTGCCCAATTGGTCGGTACGTATTAGAATTTGTTCTCGTGCCCCTTCAGGGGACCATGCCTTATGATTTGGGAACTTTGATTGCCACTGAACACTGCCATATTGCACGCGGAAAGGGACCAGAGACAGGTAAAATCGTTATAGACATTATATTGTTGATATAAATATAGATTTTGGAATAATTGTAATACCAAGAATGGCAATAGCATATAGTCGTGTAAGAATACGCAGTATAAGTTCACGCGAACTCTTTGCCGATACCGTACTGAGTACTCTTTTCCTACATTGAAAGTTTTCCTTAAAAAGCCGGTAGATGCTATCACATGCCACTTTAGCGTAAAATGTTGTAGAAGCTACAATATACAGCCATAAAAAAGTTTTTGCGCTACTGTAGAGAGTATTTACTCCTTGTAGCGTTCACTAATTCCTTAAGTTTTAAGGCCAAAATATTACAAAAAATGTATGACAAAGGATTTATTATACATAAAATCTTCATATCACGAGTAAAACTTTCTACACCAAGTTGCACATTGACTGGCCGTTACTAGTTTCTCACCAAGTATTACCAACTTCGTGGAAATGACCCTGTGCACTCTTAGACGATGCGTGCTCTTGGTTGAACCTTCTTTAAGTAGGGCCTACAGCGTTTATTTTAGTAACAAATGTGTTATTTTGGACAGTTAAATCCGTATAGGACGATTGCAGTACAGTACCTGAAACGATAAGTGAAACAAATGCATTGCTTTGAATTGCGACGATTTTCTAGTTACGACAGTGATCTGGAACCTAACTACTTGTGTGGGGGGTATGCATCTATGTAATTATGTGGACTCTTATAGATTCATTGCACGTCTATCTTTGTTGTACCTACCTGGAAGTTTTGGATGGATTGGACAGGTGGTGGTAAATGATAATGATTAATGTCCAGTTGAAATTTGGTGTGAATATTTAAGTAAGGCTACCATGACTAAAAACGACAGTGTTTGAATTGACTAATATATATATTCAGATTCGTATACACCTCACATCGTTGGATACGTCTCAATTAGGGAACCTGAAAATATTTTTGTTTCTTTCTTAATTTTTTTTAATAGCCAAAAACTACCTTGAGCATATTCATTATCTTAGTAGTAACTAGTATATGCTAACTTTGTTGATAGTGATACATCAATTATATTAAAAACATAGCTTGGCTAACATTCAACAATAGCTATAGTATTTAGTAAATACTAGTGACACAGTACTTTCTTTTTATCACCGCGTCTTGCTACCTGTTCAGGTTACACGCTTATATGATAAGTATTCTATTGGGTTAAGTATGAATAAGAAATTATTTAAGAGGTAATTTAGATATGAAGCCTTTTAAAATGAATGGCATTTTACTGAAGGGCAAAAAGAGGAAGAATAGTTTTTCCTAAAGTTCGCTCTAACTATTTTTATCAAAATTTGTATCTATGCACTGTTTAACACTACAAACAATATATCGACTCTCATCTCTTCATCTAAATTGCAATAAGGATAGCATACATGAGTGGATATTTTCAATTTGAATCATATCTCAGTAAATATTTGTGATACAATATTGCTTATCGTTGTAAAGTTGTAGTACTATTTAAAAAATAACAACTTTATTCGAAATATCTTCTTATATGTAATTTGATAAGCCCATTTCCGGTAATAGAAATTACGAGGAAATGACTGAACAGATTTTAACAAACGAACACTCATTTTAACGGATAAGAGTCTAGGATGACGGGAAAATAATAGTTTTCCACGAAACCCCGATTTTCACAGAGAATTTTCAGTTTTCTATTCTTTGTTCCTATCACCATGGAAACCGTTATTTGCTGCATGGCTGTTAATATATAAATAAAATATCTCTTTGGTTAAAAATAATAACAGCTCAATACCTTAATTGTATGGTTTGGTACAACGAATAAATAGAAAGCTGGGAGAGGGGCATTTTTAAAGTTCTCATTGTGGCGTGAAGGGAGAAGAAAATATAAGTTTTGATTCAAACTAAGCACCGAAAGCAAAAAATAAATTTTAAGTTGATAGCTTTGAAGAGTAAACTTTAAACTATAAAGTTGAGTGAGGGCCAATTATATTGATCTTTCCCAAATAAAATGTTTTGAATACATTTTAGTGCCATAATCTGCAGCCATCACTGCAACAATCCGCTAGTATTCTTATAAAAACAATAGTTTTTGAGCTATTAGTAAATATATATATTTAAATTGAAGTCTCGAAAATCGGGAATCGTTTGTAATGCTCTTTAGTGACCAGAGATTTTACCTATTTCTCAATTTGTATCTGTAAAAGTGAATATTATTTTATCTATGCTCGTTGATGGAATGTGATGACTTTTTTCCCCACCATGTTTCTGCAACACTGTAACTTATATTATTTCATTTCACAAATATTAATAGCTTTAATTAACTATCACACTTTTTAGATAAGGGAGTGCGATCTATCGTACTATCTATTTTGAATTCACTTTGTTCATTATCGTAAGAGTTTTTTCGAAAATCCCGGTCGTATTTCTATAAGTAATTTCTTAAAATAATTTTAGTGTAATATTTGGGTTTTCTTAAGTCAAATAGATCCAGTGGACTTGTTATATTCAACCAATCATATCAAAGATATTATTTTTTGTGTTGACAATTTTTTGTTATTCGATCATTTCAAAGAATGCATAATTGTTTCAATTTAAATATAGTTTCATAAACTTTGGAATAGATTGATCAATAATTTTTTATTCAGAATTTTTTTTCACCCTTACAATTATTCTTTTCAATAAGATATAGGCCCTATATAATTACAATTGTTAGGTTGCTAAAACAAATCTCAATCCTGTCAAGCTATTAATTCTACTTATAAACATAATTTTACAACAAGATAGCGCTATGTATAAATTATTGATTCCTTACAAAAAATTATACAGGATTTATAATTTTATACAAAAAAGCTATAAGAAGGGTCAGGGGTGTAAACTTTTGGTTTTGACATGTATACTCTTTAAATATTTAATCAGCTCAGGTAAACTGTTTCAACCGTTGAAGGACAGTTTACCAATTATATGATGAAATTCTTTAAACATTCGTCAAATCTTTATTGTTTTTATTAGTTCAATTGTCTTTGAGCAGTACTGGCACTTGAGCATGTTGCCTGAATGAGTAGCTTTTAATATATTCTTAGTAATAAAATACTTATTAAACTTAAATCATCAGGAATTTTAACTTATTTGAAGCTTCCCCCGATGTATAATCATACCTATCCACATCGATGGGCATGCGGGCTAAATGTCACGCTCATTTAATCTGGTTTGTCGTTGATAGGAGGTTACGGCTCAGATCCTAGATGGATGTTCTAAGGATATGTTACCTTCCTTCCAGTGGCGGCTCGTCATTTTAAAAGCTGGAGGGCGCGGCCTGTTTAGTTCATTAATTATTTATAAATAATATATTTAAAAGAAGACCCCATTTAAGTAATTAATTTGATAGAGGAGCTCCCCTAAACACTCGCATTTTATGAGTACACATTAGAAATAAAATAGAACACACAGAATGAACATTATTGACATATTATAATACAAAAGGTTGCGCACTAGATCATTGACACGGAGGATTTGATTAGTTGTTCTTAGGAACGAGAGCTACAGAATATCACCGAGATGTGACCGAGAAAGGTTTTTAACTCACTGTTTTTAGAGTACCACATGCCAGGTGTCACAGGGTTGACTTAGGGAAGGTGGAAGAAGGTAGGAGGGTATCGAATCCCGAGAAATCAGCAGGCACGTAGATTATAGTGAGGGGAAATAGGGGGGAAATAACAAGTAAACTGTACCTAACCTAACAACCAGCAGTGTTTTTAAGTGAAAATAGTGAATAATGGAGTATTCAACATTTGCTATCACTTGTAAAAGCTTATTGGCGAAATTAACAATAAGAAAGAGCAGCTATAATAGAACAACTGTCAGATATATAGAGTTTGTAGTTTGTAGGTGATTTACTACCCTTCCCCATACATTATTTCAACACACCTACTTATACAATATCAAAACATTATATTGTAGCTGTGAAAAGTTTGCAACCATACACAAAATGTTAACAGCATTGCTGGTTGTTACAAGGTTGTAAAAGGTTCTGTTAGGAGAAGGGAAACATTGGTAAAATAGTAGTGGCTTGTTGTTAGTAAAAATATTAATGTTACACACTTTAGTGGTCATATGGTCTAAGGCGTCACTCTCGCAATTGAAAAGAATGCCGATGATGGAGATATAAGGTTTGATCCCGGTCGAGGGTACTGAGGATTTTTTTTTCTAAATGGTTTTCCACTATCCCTCCACGAAAATGAGGGTACACTTCCTCTAAAGTAATTCTTCCTCATCCCTATCGCGCTAGAGTATTAAGAACATACGCGTATAGCCCGAAAGGGTAGTAAAACGCGGTGTTAAAAATAAAATTTAATTAGTGCTAGTTATATAAATAAATATATACGCTTGGCACATGGATAGTAAAAGAACCACCAACAGAGACTATTTCTACGAGACACCAAAAGAGTTGAGATATGTTTTTTTTATTTCCCCGCGTTTCACGACCTATTTGGTTATATTTATAAGTAGGCTATTAATTACAGTATTGTTGTGAGAATAATTAAGGTAGATTGTAAAGGAAATGAATCCTCATTTGCGCGGGGGAGTGAGAAACTATTTAGGAAAAACGATCCTCAGTACACTTAACTGGATTCAAACCCCGATTCTTGACCATATTGTAATCACTATATTAATATATATTATATATTATGTGTTATATAATGATATATAATATTATATATTAATATAGATTATAATATTATGATACACAATATATAAAGTTTATTTTATATATAAATATATAATATATATTATATTATGTATAAATATATATTATATAATTATTAATATATATTATATTATGTATAAACTATATTATAAATATGTATATTATACATAATTTATTCAAAATAGTTATCTTTATATATTATAAATATATATAAAATATATATAATAAATATAATATTCATGTAGAATATTTGATATATTATAAATATATATATAATATATATCTTGTATATAATAATTATATATAAAATATACATGATGTGTATAAAATATACTTTATCTGTTATAATATAGTATACAGCATATAATATATAGTACATACAATATATTATATTTATTGTACATAATGTATTACATGTAATAAATAATACATACAATATATTACAAATTTAAAATAAATGTATTAAACCAAAATATTTGGGCTTTGCAAAATGCATTAAAAGACTCCACCATCCGCCCTTCTCAAAAGTCAAGAAAAAAATTATGGACTTAAGGCCTTCTCTAACTTTGACCATGGGCTACTATGCAAACTGTTTGGCAGTCGTGTGGAAGTATAACATTGGCACCGCGAGGGCTGAGCCAGCAAAGATCGACGGACTGTACATCTATTCTATACCATTAAACAATTATCTTACTAATAGGACATAAAAACTTTTAGATTATTTTTCAATTTAAAGTGGTAAGATTAATTCAAACACTGTAGCCAAATGCAGTGTTGTTCACATTTTCATAATGTTAATACATGTGAGATTAAATAAAATCTAAATATGTATTTGCATATGTGAAGATAGTATGTAAGAATCAAAACATTAACTTAGTGAAATTGCTGAAAGGCTTTGGCCATTGTAGCTATTTTTAATTTCTCTCTATCTTACAGGTAGAGAAAGTATTGTGATCGTCAAAAAAATCGAACTCGAGATTTTGATGAATCTTGACGTTTCATGACTCCCTGAATCCAAAAAAGTGGTTTTTGAATTTCCGTCCGTCTGTCTTTCTGTACCTCCAACTAGAGCCTAAACTATTTTACCGATCGGGCTAAAACTTGGTATCTAGGGTTTTCATAGTGTTGCCTCAAAGGGTTTTCGGAATTGGATATCTACCCCTAGAATTAAGGGTAGTTTACTGATGGGCAAAAAGATAAAAAGTCGATTTTCTTAAAATCGGCTATAACGATTTTGATTAAATTTAATTTCTAAACATTTCTAAATATTCCAAACAAAATGGCTTCCCTCAATATTTTAGCAAAATGACTTTAAGGGCTCTGGTCTGATGCGTAAATTCTAATTTAAAAAAAATCACATCTCCGAAACTATTTGAGATATGAAATTACTTATCATTACAAATATGTAGATCTATTTATAATATAAATATTTTATTCGAAACATATTATTATAAAACAAATAGCTTTAAAGCTATACGCAAATATATATATTTTTTAAATTTTCGAACACTAAAGGTTAAGTATTGCGACTGTAAAAAAAAATCTAACCTGAAATGTTGATGGATGTCGACGTCTCATGACCCCCCGAACCCTTAAAAATGGTCTTTGCAGTGCCGTCTGTCTGTGAAAACTTAAAATTAAGAGTAGTTTTTTAAAGGGCGAAAAGAGAAAAAAATCGATTTTCTCAAAATCTGCTCTAACGATTTTGATTAAAATTCGTATCTAGGCGTTGATTAAGAGTTATAAATAAACTGGCTATTTTCATTTTCCTGTGGAAATGACTTTTAGGGTACTTTACAGAAGCGGAAATTTCCGTATCTCCGCAACTATTTGAGATACTAGATAACTTATCATTTAAAAATTATAGTACTATTTAAAATGAAAAACTTTTATACGAAATACATTTTTATAAAACCAACAGTTTCTGAGATATTGGCAAATATATTAGTACATTTTTGTGATCTTTAGTTGTAAAGATATAGGCCTACTACTTAAGTTTTAACGCAATAATTCTCCAATACCATAGAATAATTAAATATAAGTCTCAAAAAGTTTTTTATTTTTCCTTAAACCTCTTAGGATAAATGTTTGTACAGCAATTATCTATCTCCATTTTAGACTCAATAGTCAAAATTAACATTTTTTATTGGTCAAAATTTATAAATGAGGAATTTAATAGCAATGCGATGACCTGAAGATGTGCAAAACCCAATAAAATATCAATCGGAAGGGCAATTTTAATACGAAGTGTTGACCCTTGTGGACCCAATATTAATCTTTTTTATTGGTCCAAACATACAAATGAGGACATTAATTCTTTAAAAATAAAAATATAATATTTAAAACCGGGACTCAAAATTTTTTTTACATAATTATAGTGCAATATATGCTTGGGTTTGCTAGAGTATATTATTTCGTTTCACATATATTACAAGTTTTGAGTAAATATCTCCATTTTTAAACAGTAGATCGAGAAAGTCCGTGCGGGGTTCCGTACCATTTATTTTACAATACTTGATACTTGTTGAATATTATTGATTACATTAATGTTAGTAAACATATTAATTAGATGATATGATAAGACATTAATTTGATGAAAGTTAAATTTAAATTTAATTAAATCCTACCATTACATCAATATTTGTTGAAATAATTAACCTTATGCACGACAGTGGCCTAAGTCTCATTTAAGTCCAAGATAGACAATGGGTGATTATAATAAATTATTGTGATATAGCTATACCATCAACTTGAATATTATATTAAAGTCTAATTAGGTTGATAAATGACCCCAAAATTTTAGGTCAACACTGTATTTAGAGAATTTGACCTACATGGACAAAATGAAGTAGTATCGAAAGATATAAAAGTGTGTTAACGCCAACGTTGTTTGGATATTAAGAGTGGGTTTGTCAGTAGAAACACAAGAGCAAGTTGAAGCGGTTGGAATGAAACATCTAAGAAATGTATATGGAAAAACTCGTATGGACAGTCAGTAATGAATGGCTGCTGAAGGAGTGCGGTTTGAAAGTGAATCTAATAGGGCAATGTGAAAGAAGCATCTTACGTTGGTTTGGGCAAGTTGAGAGGATGAGTGTGGATCTAGTGACGAAGCAAATAAATTACGGAAGAGTTTGTGGATCAAAATAAAGGATTAGGGCAAGTAAGACATGGTTTAATAGTGTAGACGAATGTATGAAAAGAATAAACATTAAGCGTTTTAGAAATAAAAGACTCGGTGTATGGATGTTGTTGAAGCGAAGGGAGTATGCAAGGATAAGAAAGTGTGGATAAAGTTCGTAGGGATGGATTGCGTAAGGAATTGTGTTTTGATCTAAATGTACTGTTTCTTGCCTACTCCGTAAAATAACTGCGTGATTATGTGTGTATGTATGTATGTATGTATGTATGTATAGTATGTATGTATGTATGTATGTATGTATGTATGTACGTACGTATGTATGTACATGGGCCTCCGATAGGCAGTGAGTGATTCCACGCTTATGAAAAATAGTAAGACAGATCTTTGAGTATAGTTTGCCATGGAGCGTTGTAAAATGTGGGACCGTATTACTGCAGTAGAGTTATTTATTAAAACCAGCTCCATCACTACTATTCAACGATACTTTCGGTGACAGTTTAACCTAAGGGATGCACCATCACGCAGCTCGATCCTTCTCTGGGTTTCAAATGGCGAGAAGAAGGATCTTATAAGGATTCAAAACAACTAGTCTGGCCAAGATCTATTCGAACAGAATAAAATACTGCTCGAGGGCTAGATTCAATCACCCGTAGTTCAAGACAGTCGATAATCAAGCATGTTACTGCTATAAGCCTGTTAAGTCGATCCGTTGGGCGGATGATAAAGGATTTAAAATTCCATTCCTACAAGATTCAAGTGGCTCATTTACTCACAAATCAACATAAAGAACAAGGAATCAACAGTTATAGAGAGTTCTGATAAATTTTCTAAACGAGAACCCTGAAATTCTGAACCATTTCTTTTCTTCAAATGAAGATCATTTTCACCTTGATGGAGCAGTCAATAAAACAGAACTGCCTCTACCTAGCCGCAGAAAGGGGATGATGGTCAAAGAGTAACAGTTAATGCCAATTTACACACAAACATGATTGAAAGGTTCTTGGGCGCCAAGAATATACATTCTCCCACTCTCCCTTAACGGGAGTCTTTTTGTTTACAGCAAAATAACTCCACAGCCCACACGGCTCACGTCAACATGGCTGCTGTCCGCAACATGTTCCAAGGCCGTGTGATTTCTCGATTTGGAGACGTGAACTATCCATCCTGTTCTCCTGATCTGTTTCTTACCGACTTCTTTCTTTGGGGCTACTTGACGATAAACGGCCAGCCACATTGAACAATATAAAAACACGCATTTCCGAAGAAATCCAAAACATACCGGAGGATATTATGTTGCAGTGAGTGATGATGAACTTCAATAATCGGCTTCAACAGTGTATGCACTCTAACTGAAAACATCTGAAGGACGTAGTTTTTTTAACAATAAGTAAATAAGAGAAAAATGAAGTCTCCCTTCCTTTTAGTGTTATAATACAGTATTAAAAATGTATAATACCAATTAAATGTTTTTTATTAATTTTTAAAACATGTTAGGTATTTCTCCCAACCCTGTATGTATGAATGGCCCGGGATTTGAATTTTTGAAATTTTACTATCTGGTATTTTGACTTTTCATTTTGGGTATGGACACAGTATCACTAATGGATATAGTTTATATGTCTAGGGGGGAGGGGGGACTATGAGATGAGAATAACTAAGTCTTGTTCCAAAATGTTGCCTTGAGCAATTCCTGTGCGCTTCACCCCTTTCTCTTCAATGATACTCTAGCTACCAAACAGTGCGCTGAGAATCACTTGACTGACCTTGATATGTGTGAATTACAGTACAGTAAAAAAAAGTAGTGGGGCACTAGCAAGGTTGTATGTAGCCAGGACAGCATTTCGAGGAATAGGGGTGGGGGGG